>OX422216.1:529622390-529904890 GCA_949130495.1 Sambucus nigra | reverse complement strand
TAGCAATTAAAAATCATTTATTCAGGGTAATATCTAAACACTCTTGGGTGCTTATCAATAGACATAGTCAAAGACAAATGACATTAAAACCTAGATTTACAAAGCTTCTCTATGTTATCTTTCGTAACCATACATGAAAGTGCGATAGGCCCCCAATTTTAAATAATCACTTACACTTAATAAACAAGTTCCTAACACGTGAAAAAATAAGATGGTTGCTAACAAAATTTAATTTTTCAAAACTAAGTTAATTTACTTTTCTTTTTAAAATTGAAAAAATGAAATTAAACACAAATTTTAATTTCTAAAACAAAATTAAAATTATACCTAAAGAAGTTAATTATGGTGAACACACACACACACACACACACAAAAAAAAAAAATTCACACAGACCAAATTTCAGATTTTCTCAAAAATATAAATTTCACTTAAAGTTAATATGAGAAATTTATTTTAAGCACTAATTAATTGAATCACAGGTCCTAAAGTTTTCCTACACTAAATATTCCAATATTACCAAATTAAGCCAAACAAAAATTTAATCAATTTAAATTACCGACCTGAATTAAATTAAATTTAATATCCCCCAAATAATTTTTGCACCAAATTAAATACGCATGAAGAATAAACCAATTTTGTCTTGTTAACCTAAGCATGCGTTCTATGGTGATAGAGCAAGATAAAATAAATAAAATCACACGACGCGTCGATGTACGAGGAAAACCCAAATGGAAAAAACCTCGGACGGCCCTGCCCACAAATTCACTAAGTATGGTAGTTTTACAAAGACTCGACAAAGAGTAATTACACAACACGACTTAAGTTCGTACAAGCCTTGACGCACTCCTTTAATCTTCAAACTCCGCCTAGCAAATAACCTTGGACTCCTCCGCAGTCTCGAACGTCTCCGATAGGGCTCTTGGACACCATCACCCTCACACGAAGCATTTCTTTGAGTGGAAACACTGCAGCCCCATAAACCAAAGTATCTCCTTTTGTTGGGGCAGAAAAAGGACCCAAACTTTTTTTTATTCCAAACACTCCAAGAAAATAATATATATATGTGGGAACTTGGATAAACTAAACAATGGGAGTATATGTGTTTTTAGAAGGATTTATTCCATGAAAACAAAAACACCAGAAGGAACTTTTTCTTGAAAGTATTTTGCTCTCAAAAATCTCTTGGAAGATGAAAAATTATATGTGAAAAAGTTGGTTCCCGCACTTGTTAAAACTGGTACAAAGTAGTGGGGGTAGTGGGGGGTTAAAAATGAAAACTCGCAAAAAATGGACAAACTGAAATCTCATTTGAAATCTCGTTAGAACGAAATCTCATTCAAGCAAACTTTCTAATGAGATTTCAGGACATGGTTCTAGAGAATTTCAAAACGAAAGCGTGGGCGCCAGTTTCGTATTTTTCGGATTTTTTTTGGATTTGATATGATTTTTCTACGAAAAGGTGTCAGAGAACAAAATCTTTAGAACTATGAATACAAAAAATTTTACAAAAAAAATACTAACACCCAAAATAAATTTCCAAGCTCCTATATATATATATATAATAATGCATTCATACCTTTTGGAGATTATGAAATCCTCATGTTGATGGTGTGAAACAAGGCACTGAAATGCGGCAAAGATGTTTTCTTGAAATGCGGGCTGCAATGTCTTCAAGGTCATAGGCTAGAAGGATGCTCGATAACTATATCCTATGACTCAAGTGTTTTTGTCTGGAAATGAGCCAACACTACATTAAGACTCAATCGGAGACTTGTGTCCTTACAAATCTCCCCCTTTGGCTATTCCGGGACAAACACCAAAACAAAATCCTAAGGGGTCGTCAAGCTCTTACTAGACTCAAAAACATCCCACCAAAAAAATAAAATTACAAGCTTGCCTCGAAAACCCAAGGAACACTATCTTTGACGAATGGAAGGTGTCATTTAGAATAAAACCTGCACACATAAGCAAAAGCATTAAACGCGTAGAGAATATCAAAATATTAAATGTAATTAAAATAAATACTGCCCCTAAATTAATTCTCCCCTTTATCAAATAAATGACCTACTTAGAAAGACATCTCCCCCTAAGTTAAAACTCCCAAACTAAGATACGATTATAATTGGATTAAATACCATTTCTCCCCTATCAATCTCCCCTTTTTTGTTCAGGAATACACAAAGGATAAAAGAACTAATCAATTACTCATTTCTTCCCATTTTAACTAAGTACGATTTCTCTCCCTAAAAACGACATAAGGGATAAAAATATGGTAAAACAAGTAAAACAAAATGATTCTTAAGAGATAGGATCAAGAAAATGATATCAATTTGAAATGTAAGAAACCAGCAATGTGATTTCAAACAAAATTTTGCAACAAGTTAGGTAAGAATTATGAATTAAGGCGTAGGTGGACTAGCTAAAATGTCAAAGACTCAAAATAAAACATAATATCATATATATGTATACACAATAGATATAAAATATATACAAGTACACATTTATAGATATAAACTCACAGATGACATAAAATAATATAACATGAGTTTTTCAGACTCTTATGGCATAAATGTGTCATATGAAAACAAAAGTGAAGGGGTGTGAACTGGATACTAAAGAATCTAAAAACCAATCACATAAACATATTCTCGGAGTTCTTATTTGATTGCAAAACTTTATCAACTAAAATTTAGCCTTTATATGACAGGATAAAGTGAACTCGTAAACAAACAAATACAATGCATACAAGCCTAACATGTTGATGATTTTACAAACCAATAGAGTCATGACATTTAAAGAACAACTAGGATAAATGACATTGTGCAAACCGGTGACAATCCATCCAATCTACCTCAAATAGTCATATAATTCTTTTGAATGAATATATCAAACTAAACAAATTAGGCCTTGGAAAATTATTTTTTCTTTTAATGCCATTTTTTTAGGCTTTTGGACCACGTATTTATTTTAGGTCCATTCCAAACGGTGGCTTACTCGCAAAGGAGAATGTATCCTTTCGGAGCCCTTCCCCATGCACATTTATATATATCCTTTTTATCTCTCAATTCTTACATGCAACGGATTTTTACATGCACTAGTCCTCCTAGTTCATAGTATGTAGATGACTAGATTGGTAGGAGAACACCTCACAAAGCTCAAATATAACATGTGAAGTTATGGTTCAGAAATCTCGTGCATGTGTGTGAAAAAGGCATATAAAAGTGAATCGATTAAGCAAGTCAAACTGAAACTAATCCATGTAAAGATGATAAAGAACATTTTAAGGATTAAAATTTTAACCAAAAATTCTAGTCACATGGTAGTGGTATGAAGGATGCAAACGCAAACATATGCCACAAAAGGTGTGTAAAACCAAAATACACACAAAAATAAAATCTTTTTGAGTTTTTCAAAATTATAGATAAACATAAAAAATTTCTCAAAAGGTAAATAAAAATCATTTTCTATTTTTCATTAAGCCTAAATAACACATAATATAAAACACAAATGATAAAATAAAATCCTTTTGTATTTTTCATTTAATGAAAACTAAAATAAATATAATACAAAAGATAAACAAGTCATAGTTTCTAGCATGAGATATGCAATAAAGCAATGGCTAGAAAATGCCTAAACATGCATACAACTAGCAAAGATATATGATACGGGGCACAAATAGCTAGAGTATGCAAACAACCAACACATTCAAACTTTGGATTTAACAAGGGAGGTATCGTGTGAAAGTAAATGAGAATAAAAAATCCTGTTTTGTAACACTACTAAGTCGGATCTCCTAACCCATACTAAAGAAGAATGGCTATCTTGGGATTTATGAATCTTGACTACCTCGGTTACCTTACCTTTAGATTTCCTAGAAAATCTTTTAAGGTTAAAACAAAATTTCTTAAGATGGCCTTTTCGACCACAATGTGAATAAGTAAAGACATGTCGAAAATTGGTACCTAAGGATTGACCTCTAGAAGCTTTCCTAGATGATTCTCTCAAATCATTGGTTTTGACTTTATAAGTTGTTTCATTACAAGTATCGAAGCCTAAACCACATGGGTCATTTTTAATTTGGACCGTTCCTAATATTTTATCTAATTTCTTCGAATGACACTCCAAATCAAATGTGACTTTACTAGAGTCTTTTAATTTATTTTTTAAATCTAAAATGTGAGACTCTAATAAGACATTGCGCTCTTCAAATGCGAGAAGCTACTTTTTCAAGGATTCCATTAATCCTTTAAGGCTATCTCTCTCACGTTCTACATACTCATTCTTCTCTCGAAGAGCTTGCTCTCGTGTCCTAAGGTTCTCAACCAATGCACTCTCATCGACAACCTTGGCACGATCCTTTAAACTATCTTCAAACTTCAAATTTTTTCTTTTTAATTTAATAGATTCTTTATATAATTCTTGAAAAGAAATTTGAAGTTCTCTCACATCAACCTCTTCTTCAATATCTTGAAAAAATTTAAAATACGTACTTAAAAATGACAAAAATATCGTTCCCCGACAAAACAAAATATAATTTTTAAAAAATTGGCAATAATCTCCTTTGTTTATAGAACTATCCACTTTGCTTAACAAATAACAAATTGTCCAACATTATTCAAATAGTCAAAATTTATCAAATAAATTCACAAATAACATGAAATATATAATATTAATCAATTGAATTCACGTTGTGCCTCTAATAAACAAAGTGTCTATTTAAAAAGAATTAGACATATCCACCCTCTTAAGGAATTACAACCAATCCAACAAAAAATCAATGATGTCAAATTCATCTAAGGAATACTTCAACGAAACGAACTTCGTATAAAAAATCACATATAAATCAACAGAAGTCACCCCTCATGTTCCACTATAATAATTGTCCGTAGTTTTCAAAATGTGACGTGATGCAAAACAAAAAATATAGTTAGTCAATTAAAATAGTTAGTAATATATTATATTGAGTAAAGTTATTCCCATTATAATAAAACTTAAAATAATACTATACAGTTATGATTAATCCTTTCCATTTTCTCTCACTCAGAAAAAAGCAAGGATTACATATATTTATAAAATGTTACATATATTATAATTATTAGAATTGTTATATAATACATATAAATATTTATAATATATTTAACTCTTATTTATAGGACTTTTATTATAATATATAAAAATTTGTACCAAATTTTTAACACTTTTATTTTTTTTAAATAACTATAACTATATATATATATATATATATGTGTGTGTGTGTGTGTGTGTGTGTAGTACAAATTGTTATTTAATTATTAAATATAAAATCTTGATTTATAAATTTTTACCTTCTTTACCTCAAACTATACTCCCCACCATGAACTCAGAAACTCGCCATGAACTATGAAATTCGTACCTTCACAATCCTCACAGCTCCATGTCGCCGAGAAATAGAGGTCCCCGAGATGTCGCCAAACAAAAAAAGTAAAAAAAATTGAAATCGTACTTGGATCATGAAATCTGAAATCCAATTTTTAAAAAAGATATACAAATTATTAATACAAATGAAATCATGCCTGCGAATTAGATTTTACAACCCCCCGTTTGCAAAATATTAATTATATTATAGCTGTTAAGGAACTTTTTGAATAAATGGAAACAAAAATAAATATGCCAAATTGTTGAACAAAACAATATGGAGCATATACCAAATAGTCCTTCGAACTTTTTTTAAAACACATTTAGTCCAAGGCTTTTTATTTTGCACCAAAAAGTCCTTCACCATGCCAAAAAAGCTTTATAATTCCGTTGGTGTGGACTTTTAAAGATAAGAGAATAAGGGATTTTTTGGTACAAAATAAAAGGTTTGGACTAAATGTGTATTAAAAAATATTTGAGGGGCTTTTTGGTATTTAATCCAAAAAATATCCCCAAACAGAAATCTACAAAAACAACTTTCTTATTTTCAGATCGCAAAGAAAGTAGAAACCTCCGGGATCCAACACAAACCAAATCATTGAAAAAAAAATATTAAGTAAATTGACACTGAAAAATTAGCAAATCAAAATAAAAACTAACCTTGAATGAGAAAGGTAAACAGTCCACTCTTGAATGAGGGCATTGTTAAATGTAAGAAAACTGAATATTCGGATGGGAGCGTAAACACCTAAACAAATGAGATGCCTACGTTAGAAAGCAAAGTCCTCTCTGTCAAAGAATAACAAATTGGTTAGTTTTGAAAAAAAAAACAATATGAAGAACCCTAAAAGCCTGGTGAACCCTAAAAGCAAAGCTACCCTGTTTCAAACATTTAATATCTTTGAGGAGGATCGCTTACCTCAGTCAAACAAACTCCCCTATATCTTATCTCCACAACAAAGCCTGAAGAACCCAAAAAGAAAAAAAATAGCCATAAATGCTCCACATCAATTAGTAACAACAACTCCCTTGTATCTTATTCCCACAGCTATATTTTAATTAATAATGGCTAAAACCTTTGTCTGCAAATTTCATAAATGTTACCATTGAAACATCAATATGGGTAAGAACAATCAGTATCACATATCAAAACCAAGAAATTTATGTTATGGGTAGTAAATGATGCAACCGATGCAAATCTTGTCGCCGAAGTAAATGTTCTCAGAAAAAATACAAACGAAAAACAGATAGTATACAAACAGAAGGAAAAAACACAGTTAAATGACAACCTACACATAAAACCCAAAAACTTCTTTTTGTACCTCAAATCCTAGCATACCTGTAATTTACAAACACTAAACATAAAATCTAAATTACGAATAACATCAAATTTAAAAAAACACAAAATGAAAATAAGAGATAGATCGAATTTAAAGAGAGGGGAGAGCTACCAGTGGATGGCATTCGAGAGAGATTATATGAATATGAGAGAGAGAGAGAGAGAGAGAGAGTATGAATGTGAGGATTGAGATTGTCTGTTGTAAAGTGTGATAAGACTCCCAATTTTAAATCTTTTACTTTAATTTTCAAAAAATGTGGAATAAAGATGGTTACTAACAAAATATAATTTTTTAAAAAATGAAAAATTATAATAAACACAAATTTTAATTTCTAAAATAAAATTAAAATTCAACCTAAAGTAGTGAATTATGGTGAACACACACACAAAAAATTCACACAAACCAAATTTTAGATTTTCTCAAAAACAAAAATTTCACATAAAGTTAAATATGAGAAATTTATTTTAAGAACAAATTAATTTAATCACAAGTCCTAAAGTTTGCCTACACTAAATATTCCAATTTTACCAAATTAGGCCAAACAAAAATTTAATCAATTTAAATTACCGACTTGAATTAAATTAACCGAAATTTCACCCAAATTAAATTATAGCACCAAATTAAATAGATGTGAAAAATTAACCAATTTTATCTTGTTAACCTAAGCATGCATTCTAAGTGATTTAAGTAAGATAATGAACAATATCACACTACGCGCCGATGTACAAGAAAAACCCAAATGGGAAAAACCTCGGATGGCCGTAGCCATGAGTCCACTGAGTATGAAATTTTTACATGTACAAGACAAATGACTTACTCAACTCGACTCAACTCCTTCAAGCCCCTGACGCGTCTTCTTGTACCAACCTCTGCTTAGTAGACAATATCGGACTCCACCGGAACCTTGGAATCCACCAATGAAGCTTTTGGAAAACCGTCAACCCTCGCACAATGCCTTTCACCGTGTGAGTACGCCGCAGCAAAACAATGAACTTCTTCTTTATGGGATGTAGAAGTAAACCCAAACGAACTCTTCAATTCGGTAGAGTAAAACCCGACCAAACTCTTTCCAAGCAAGTATATAGCAATAGGAACTTGGATTGAACTTAAACTAATCGATGTAAGTGTTTTTGTAGAAATTAATTCATGGATACACAAAAACACTAAACAATGAACTTTTTAACTAAGAGATTTTTCTCTCTAAAAATGTTCTCTCAAATGTGTTTAGAAAATGTCAAAAGGGTTTTTTTCAAAGTTTGTTCCTTCACCTATTAATTTTGTCAAACGTTAGTGGGACAAAAGAAGTGGTAACATGGAGAAAGCTGCCAAAAACTGCCAAAAAAATTTCCCACTAGAAATCTCGTTTGAATGAGATTTTCGTTCGAACGAAGTCTCGTTCGAACGACCATCTAACGGTGTTGCAGTGGCAAAAAAGGGAAATTCGTTGGCAAACTCGTTCGAACGACAATATCGAATGAAATTACAAAATGTTCATTTTTCAATTTTAAGCCCAAAAACTTTATTTTAAATAAACATTACACCCATTAAAATTATTCCAAGTCTCCTGCAAATATATAAAAGCATTCATACCTTTGGAGACTTGAAATATGAAGTTGATGATGAAAATGAGGCACTAAAACTCGGCAATGATGTTCTCTTGAAAACCAAGGCCACAACATCTTCAACTTTAACATGGCATAGGCTTGAAGGATACACAACGACACTATCCTATGACTCAAATATTTTTGTCCGGAATTGAGCCAAAACTATAAAGGACTCAATTGGAAATTTGTGTCCTTACATCTGCGTATTTGAATTAAAGTGAGGAGGAATCGATGGGACAATACCTATGGTGGTACTTATTACACTTTCCAACATCTTATTAAGCCTTGTGCAAATTATTCGTGTGTATAAAAAGTTTCCATGTCACAATGCTAAGTGGTGACATGGCAAAATCTCAAAACCTTAGATCATCTCAAAAAATTCGATCTCGTCCGTTGATTCGTTTGAACAGTAAAATACCCTCCTAACATATTATAAAAATATTTGTGTGTGTCTATGTGTGTGTGTGAATATCCCTATTGAGGACTTGAAATTAGAGGGATTCACTCATCCATTTTTCTAAGATAAGAACTTCCTCACATTTATAAAATGTTCTTGATTTAAGGATAACTTCTTTAAAAAATCTAAAAAATTCTACTTCGACATCAATAAACTATTATACTCCAATATTCTTTTTTAAGATAATTCTATTTGCACTTTAGTTTTCTAACAACAAGTCCTCTTTCCCTAAACATTAATTAAAAGGATCTTAAATCTAAAGGACCATTGTCTCAATCTTTATGGAATTTTTTTTTGATTAAACACTTGGGTCCAATCCGATTGATTCCATGAATTTTTGCAAATTCTGAAATCAGAACTCACCAGACATTAAATTATGTTTTTCCCATTGGTATTTCAATCCTCCCCACAACCAGAATACATTCTTTCATTTCCAAATTGGATATATTTCTTAGCTGGAGTACTAAAAAAGGAATTCTTATTGATCTTTCCTTATAGAGTATCAAATATATGGTAAGTTTCAGTATAAGGTAAATACGAAGCTTACCTTATATCACGATGATTACAAAAATTATCAAATATATGGGAATCCCACTCCCTCCCTTAGTTAAACGTATTATGGTCAATCTTCGTGCCAATTTTTTGGTTAAAGGCCTTAAGATCTTCAAACTCAAGGGGTGGCATTGTCATCAACAAAACCACAAGGAAAAATTAAATCATATGTTACCTAATGGAAATGATTAATAAAATAAAGTCAATGTTTCCCTTCCTCCACCACATACCCACGGTCCAGACAGCTCCTCTAACATGTGTAAAATAAACCTCAAAAATCTCACGTCTACCTCTAACAAACCCTTTGGAACATTGCTAAAGACAAAGGGTGTTCTTTGATGTCGCGATATTCGACTACGCCCCAATCCATACAAGAAACTATTTCAACCTAATGTAATGTTTAACATCCTAATGGAAATCACAAACCCATTTCAAGGAGCAAACATGAACATGGAACTGAACAAAAACCCACTTCTTGATCAAATATTCACCCGTTTCTATAAAGAAATTACGAATGAAAATAATGCTCCAAATCTCAATATAAATCCAAACCACCCCAGAAACTTCTTTATGTAATCCCATTGAAAAGAAAATGTTATCTCCTTACCTATGATGCATAAATTGGAGCAATATAAATTCAAGAATTTGATGTCCTCCTCCACATTATCCACCATATCACTTTAAAACCAAACTCCTGTTAAATGTATTTCTAGAATTTGAAAATGGTTATTACTCATTACACAGACAATAATATTTCCAAAAAGGTCACTTAAATATACTATTTGTATACCCTTGATGTGATACTCAAAACATTAAATTAATGTTTTTAGTCACCAACATCTCATACTTATGATTCAAATTCTACTTATCTTTTTAGTATTTGTTGATACCAAATTTTGTCTGCTGACGTAGACCAATCACTTGAAGACACTTGGAGATCTACCTGTCAAATGCAAACATTATGGACGAGCAACTCACGCGCCCCGAGAAACTCAGGCGCCTCGAGCAACCTAAGCGGTCCGAGCAACTTAGGCGGCCCGAGCAACTTAGCGTGCAGAGCATCTGAATCGAGAGAATTAAAGGACGATTGGGCATTAAATGCACATTATTATCATATAGATGCATATGTCTGCTGGATAACATTGCATTATTCTTTCACATGTACAGCCTCTAGGCCATAAATACATTGTAACCTCCTCATTAGAAGGGGACTGGGGATTTCCCGATAAACCTATTATCAAGAATTCCAGATAAACAGTCAGCAATACAAGAATAGTGGACGTAGGGCATTTTCCTAAGGCCGAACCACTTTAAAACTCTATTATCTTATATTTATTTATTCAGTTTTATCTGTGATTAAAATGATTAGATCGAATCTAGTTTTTTACATCAACAGATTGGCACCGTTTGTGGAAAACGACTGTACTTAGAATTTTTCACAAAAATAATTCATCATCAATGGCTGATAATCCGAAATCTAGTAATCAAAACATTGGGAGCCCCCCAAACCCTTTTATTCCCCCAAATGTTCAAGATTTGGCTGGCATTATGGCTAATCTAGCCCAAGCGTAAACGACCATGCAGGAAACTATGCGTTAACTTATACAAACTGTTCAAGGAGGAATGCCGGCCCAATCAGGACAACTAAGTGTTCAGAGAAATACCCGTTTACCCTCTTCACGAACTAGGTGAACGCTATTCCGAGAGGAATCTCAATCTAGACGCATCGAATGATATCGTACTGAGAGATCTAATGATCCTTCTTATCAACCTGGTCGGACTTCATCAGTATGAGCTACAGATTCTCAACGAAACGTCACTCTATCTCCAGAAAGGACAAGTGCGCTAGAAAGGTTAAGTAAAGTTTCTCCTTTTGATTGTTTGGGCCCTATGAGGAATAAAAGTCATCCTAGGATTGCGTCGAGGAATTCCCCATGACCATCCGATCTAAGGGAAGGCTCTGCCCAATCACGACCAGAAGCTCGATCCCAAGAGGGAAATTCAACGCGATCAGTTGCTCGAACCAATAGGCCCGAGGAGGGAAATGACGCATGGAAGGGATCTATTCAGAGGTTGGATGATAGATTAGGGAAAATGGCTAAGGCGAAGAATCCTCTACAAAGAACTTTTGTCTAAGGGACACCATTTGTACAGGCAATTGTGGATTTTCCCACAACATCAAAGTTCAAATCTCCTATGGTGACGCCTAAATATGATAGAAAAACTGACCCTGTCCTTCATATAGAACAATACCAAGCAGCTACCGATATCTATGTAGTTCCAAACGAGATGAGATGCAGGGCATTTTCAGGAACTCTTATCGGATCAGCTCAGATATGGTACAACAACCTTCCTCGAAGGAAAATTGAGACTTTCTTTCAACTGGAAGAACTCTTTATCAGTAACTTCTATTTTGGAGCGAAGCCGGTCAAATGAGTAGCACACTTGCTAAGTGTTAGACAGAAGGCAGGTGAAAGCACCAGGGACTATATTACTCGTTTCAATAATGAGAAACTTATGGTAATTAATTACGAGGAAAAAATAGCAATTACTACTCTGATGAGTGGACTGTTGCCAGATCAGTTGTACTACACTTTAGCCAAAGATCCACTTAGAACCATGGAAGAGCTGATGGCAAAAGTAGCCAAAATCATGAATGTCGAGGAAGCTATGGCTGCAAAGAAGAATGTAGACACTAAGGAGACCAAGGTGGAAGATGGTAAAACCAAAAAGAAGGATCAGAAGAACAATGGTGGCAACAGGCAATCAAAAGGAAAGCAAGCACTGGAGCAGATGAAGACATTTGGAAATTACACTCCTTTAAAGGTATATATAAATCATATTCTGGAGGAGATCAAGAATAGCGAGGAGCTAGCCCGGCCAATAAAAATGAAGGCAGATCCTGATAGAAGAGACAAGTCCAAATATTGCGAATTCCATAAAGACCATGGTCATACGACCAAACAATGCATAGCTCTTCAGAATGAAATTGAAGCACTCATCAGACGAGGAAAGTTGGCTAAGTATGTTGATCGCCAAAGTGATGGAAAAACCAATGATCGAGGAAGGTAAATATCTAAATCTCCTCGTTGAGCAAAAGAAGAAAAGAAGAGAGACCACGAAGATGATCTAGAAGATGACCCCGATCTCCCCAAAAGACCAAGACAGCCCGGAACGTGAGGTATTTTCAATCCATTTTGGATCATTTAAATGTAATGTTATTACAGGTGGAGATGAAGGAGGTGGAGATCTGACTGCGAAGAGAAAAGCTTACCTCAATGAGGCTCAAGCCTGCTCGTACATTCAGTGAATAAATCTAGCTGAAGATGAGGGCCCAAAGAAGGTGAATAAAGACAAATTGGTCATTGGTTTCTCTAAGAACGACCTGGCAGGTGTACTATACCCTCATGATGACCCAATTGGAGCCCTATCATAAACCTCTCATCGGCTTTACTGGCGAGAAAGTTTTTCCACTTGGGATGATCAATTTGGATATGCTTATCGGTACATAGCCTGCTTGTCGAACATAAAGAGTATGCTTTTTCGTAATGGATAAAAATGTCCAATCAACTTACAATATCATCATGGGAAGGGTAGGTCTGAAGAAGTTTAAAGCAGTACCATCTACTGTACATCAATGTTTGAAATTCCCAACCAACATTGGAGTAGGAGTGGTGAAAGGCGACCAGAAAGTAGCTCGCGAATGCTACTATCCATCTCTCGAACAAGAGGAACGCGAAGAATATAGAAAGAAGACTAACACTTATCAAGTGGATGAAATAAAAGATGCAGAAATTGAAACGTTAGACCCTAGAGACGAGTCTCAGCTCGTGAAAGGATAGGTCATGGAGGCTACCAAAAATATCATTCTGGACGACGAGCGTCCAGAACGAACAACTCAGCTTACTGCTTCACTAGATGCATCAATAAAATAGGAATTGATAGCATTTCTAAGACACAGAAAGCAGACTTTTGCATGGAGTCATGAAGATATGCCAGGGATAGACCCAAATTTCTTGTGTCACGAGCTCAACGTGAATAAGGAAATCAAGCCAGTAAAGCAACGAAGAAGGGTATTCAGTCCTGAGAAGAACCAAGACATACAGGAAGAAGTAGAGAAACTACAAAAGCCTCTTTTATTGAGGATGTTAAATATCCTGATTGGCTGGGAAATGTGGTAATGGTGAAGAAGAAAAACAACAAGTGGAGAATGTGTGTAGACTTCACTGATCTTAATAAAGCCTGCCCAAAGGATCATTTTCGTTTTACTTAAATCGATAAACTGGTGGATGCTACCTCGAGAAATGAATTGTTGAGTTTCATGGATGCTTATTCTGGATACAACCACATTAAAATGAAGCTTGAGGACAGGGAGAGTACCTGTTTTATTACCCCAAGGGGAACTTATTGCTATAATGTTATGCCTTTTGGACTTAAAAATGCAGGTGCAACATATCAGCGGATGATGAATAAGGTCTTCGCAGAGAAAATCAGTAATAACATGGAGGTTTATGTTGATGATATGCTGATGAAGAGCAAGAAAGTTGCTGATCATCTAGTTGACCTAGGTCAGACCTTTAATCAACTAGAGAAATACCAAATGAAGTTAAATCCCACCAAGTGCATATTTGGAGTGCGAGAAGGAATGTTTCTCGGGTACATTGTTAATCAACGAGGTATTGAGGCAAAACCTGAAAAGATCAAGGCTCTATTGGAGTTGCGATCTCCAACCATGAAGAAAGAAGTACAAAGCCTCACAGGGCGAGTTGCAACGGTTAATAGGTTTTTGTCACGAGCAACAGACAAATGCCTCCCATTCTTTAAAACACTTCGAAAAACTTTTGAGTGGAATGACGAGTGCGAGGAGGCCTTTACAGAGTTGAAAAAATATCTAGGGACACCTCCATTATTGTCCAGACCAGTGATGGGAGAAAGACTATACTTGTATCTGGCAGTTTCAGAGAATGCTGTTAGCTCAACATTGATAAGATTGGAAGATGGAGTGCAGAAACTAGTCTACTACACTAGCAAGGCTTTTGAAGGAGCAAAAATCAGATATCCAAGGTTGGAGAAGTTGACACTAGCACTGATTGAAGTAAGAAGAAGAATGAGACCATACTTCCAAGCCCATACTATAGTGGTATACACCGATATTCCCTTGAGACAAGCTCTCCATAAACCGAAAAAATAAGGAAGATTGATGTACTGGGCAGTAAAACTTGGTGAATATGATATAGTTTATGAGCCTAGATCGTCGCTCAAAGGGAAAGAAATAGCAGATTTTATTGTAGAGTTTACTCAGGAAGATGCCTCCGAAGAACAGGAGTTGAATACAGGCCAACCTGTGGATGTTACAGGATCATCAAATTTAAACCCCGACCAACTTACGTCGGTAGACGAGCAAGAGAAGATGATCAATGAGCAATGAGAAGTGCCGGGGGAGGAGGAAAAGAAACACCAAATATTTCACCGAGGAAATCTTTCTGATAAAAAATTTGATGATGAAGTACCCGTGTGGAATTTGTATTTGGATGGCTCTTCATGCACTACAGGCAGTGGAGCAGGAATTATTTTAAACAGTCCGGATGAGATTGATGTACAGTATGTTCTGCGCTTTCGATTTAAGGCTTCTAACAATGATACCGAATATAAAGCAATTATTGTGGGTCTAAGTTTAGCCAAAACCATGAAAGTAGAGCAAGTCGTTGTGTTCAGTGATTCCCAGTTAATCGTAAATAAAATTTTGGGGGTGTATGCAGAAAAAGAAGAATTAATGATCAGGTATCATGCAAAAGCAATGGAGGTGGTATCGAGTTTTACTGTAGTTCAGTTGATTAGAATACCAAGATTGGAGAATGCAAGAGCAGACGCTCTAGCTCGTTTAGCAACGACCACACGCACCGAGCTACGAAGAACAATCCCAATAGAAATCTTGGATGGTCAAAGCATAGACGAAGATCTGATGGTAAACTTCATTGCCTTAGACTTGGGACCATCTTGGATGGTCCCCATCATGGCCTATATTGAAGAGGGGGCTTTGCCAAATGATAAACTCGCAGCCAAAAAAATGAAGTTTAAAGCTGCTCGTTATGTATTGACCAATGGCATTTTGTATAGACGAGGAGTTATAGTAGGGCTACAAAGATGTGTCCATCCCTCCAAAGTAAAAGATTTGATCGAAGAGGTTCATGAAGGGTCTTGTGGAGCCCATATAGCAGGTCGGACGCTTTTGCAAAGAATAACGACGCAAGGGTATTATTAGCCAACGATGATAGCTAATTGCGTAGCCTGTGCTAAAAAATGTGATAAATGTCAATGTTTCTCTTCCACCCAAAGAACTCCTTAAGAATTGTTAACACCCATAACATCCCATTGGCCATTTGCTATGTGGGGGATAGACTTGATAGGACCACTTCCAACGACCAAGGGAAGATTCAAATACCTCGTGGTTACTATGGATTACTTTACCAAATGGGTGGAAGCTGAGCCTCTCATTGATATGACATATGGTAAAGTCTATCAATTTATTTGGAAGAATATTATCTACAGATATGGTCTCCCACATGCATTTATTACTGACCATGGAACCAGTTTAACAACGAGGAGTTTGCTGCGTATTGTCATCAATCCAATATACTGAAGATCCACTCTGCACCAGGCCATCCCCAAAGCAATGGGCAAACTGAGGTGACAAACAGAACAGTACTGAATGGTTTTAAAAAATGATTGGATGATGCAAAGGCAAATTGGATTAACAAGCTATATTCTGTGTTGTGGGCTTATCGTACCGCACCACGAACAGTAACAGGAGAATCTCCATACATGTTGGCATTTGGGAGTGAGCCTGTCATACCTGCTGAATTAGGTCTACCCATGCATAGGGTGCTTAATTTGAATTCTCCTGTCAGTGATTTAATGATAAGATTAGACCTAGACATGCTCGAAGAAGTTATGGAAGAATCAGCAATCATGAATGCAGCATATCAACAACGAACAACTATGTTCTATAACAAAAGAGTGAAGAAGTGTGATTTGAAGGAATGGGATTATGTGCCGAAGAAAGTGATCCAAAATCATAACAAACTGGAAGCTAACTGGCATGGACCCTACAGAGTAACAAAAGTTGTTCGTCCAGGGACATATAGGATTGAAACCTTGGAAGTACAAGAGTTCAAGAATGCTTGGAATGCAGAGCATCTACGCAAGTATTATAAATAATTGAAATTCCTATGTAATGGAGTTTTTTCAACATGAATAAAGTGATGTTTCATCAAGCTTCTTTCTTTGCTGAATTTTTTTCCAGAGTATTAGTGCTACACTACACACCAAATTCAGAACAATTACCACCAACTACGGTTGGTCGGGAATCAATTACCACTCACCACCAACTCCAGTTGGCCGGGAATCAATTACCACCAACTCCGGTTGGTTGAGAAACAATTACACAATTGCCACCAACTCCGGCTGGTCGAGAATCAATTAACACCAACTCCGGTTGGTCGGGAATCAATCACCACCAACTTTGGTTGGTCGGGAATCAATTACCACCAACTCCGGTTGGTCGGGAAATAATTACCACCAACTCTGATTGGTCGAGAATCAATCACCACCAACTCCGATTGGTCAAATCAATTAACACCAACTCCGGTTCGTCGGCAATTCAATTACCACCAACTCCGGTTGGTCGGGAACTCTATACCACCAACTCCGGTTGGTCGGCAAACTAGACAAGAAGCTGGAACGACCTCCTAGGGCACCCACTGTCTAGGCAACAAGGTAATCCATATGAGATTACTACAACTAAGCATGAACATGGGGTGCAAATCATTCTATTACTTAGGCCCAAAGAGTGACGAGTCACTATAATCAAATAACAAATGGGATAAGTATAGTATGTACATACATATATTTACCAACAAACAAACAAAGACATTCTACAAATTATTTAGAAGACAATGAAATGGAAAAAGAATAAAAATTTCTTCATTCAAATCAAGTAGAATTACATATGATGCTTCATTAAATAAAAAAACCCTATTCTATTAGTTTTTTCCTTTCTGCCTTTGAAGCAGGTTCTACCCCAGCAGGAGGATCATCCAATGCATAAGGGGAATTTATAAAATTTACATCTCGCAGCATACTAACATTCATTACAGATGGTCGATCAAGAAAATATTCTGGGCGAGCTATCTCAATGTTGTCATGAAGACTGTAATCACCGAGATACTTGGAAATCAGGCATCAAGGAATCGCACTAGCAGGAATCCAACTAAAATTAAGCTTAAAAGGAGTCACGAGCAAGTCGATCACCCCAGGATCATAATAATCCCATAAGTAGTGTCCCTGCTCCAATTGTAACACACACATATCATTCAACCATCCCTTCTTGTACCCCTCATTGTTCAACTGCTGTATCCGAGCATCTAGATGGTATAGAGCTTCATTATACCTAGCCATCCAAAACTCTCTGGGTTGTTTATGGAACTGATAAGTTAACCTCTCCAGTTGCTCGTGGAGATTCTTCACCAAAATTTCCTTATTTTCCAAAGTAGAACTCTGGGCAGAGAGTTGGTCAGTAAAATTCCGAATCTTATTGGACATTTTTGCCAAATCTTGATTCTTCTTCATCAACTGAACTGCCTGATTCTCCAAGGCCGATTGAGTTCTTTCCTCTTCAATAGAAAACCGACCAGCCCTTGCTCGACCGTGAGAAGAATATTTTGCTCATCCACGTGTAGATTTGGAGGGTCAATCTCTTTTCAAAGTTTCCAACTCATCTCGTAAGTTGGCATTTTCTACCACCAAGAAAGAAAAACCTTCATCATTAATAGGGACCAAGGCTCCCGAGGAAAATGCGGCAGATTTGAGTTATTTTATCTCTTCTTGTAAAGCAATGTTCTCCCGATATAGCAACTTAGCGATACGCATGTGCTCTTCAACTTCAAGCTTCAAAACATTCTCTTTTTTCTCATAAGCAGAGATGAATTTATCATACCCTTTGTCATCACTCAATTGCTAATATTTCTTCTCGTATCCTTGATGCAGAAGTGTGGAGGATTATTTGTACTACTGCTGGAGTTCCTCGATCGTTCCTTGAGGTCTTCAATCATCTCATAGTAGGCCACAGTGTTGGCAACAACGCGATCAAGCAAGCACCTTAAGTATTGATAAGCTTTAACTGCTCGTTCAGAAGCATCTGAACCAAGGATGTCAATTATCTGGGCCTCATTAAGATCTGCATGACCATCTTTAAAAGAGTCATTGCATTTCTTCATTAATTCTGTGTTATGAGCTGATAAGAGCTCCATCCTGGCCATAAACTAACAAAGAGAAGAAATAAAAAGAATCAATAATGATGTAGACAAAGCAAGTAAAAGAAGAAATTCAAGACGAACAACCAAAGTTCAAAATTTTATTCATCATAAGAAGGTATACATCGTTCCAAGTTACATTCAAGAAAACAGCAAAATAGAAAACCCGAACAACTCTACACCTTCTCCTTATTTCCTATGATTTCCTCAGAAGGTTTGGATAAAGGAGTTGGTTGCTCGAAAGGCAAGGGAAGCTGCTCGGTAGAAGTGCTGGCTGGTTGGAGTTTCTCGGATGGCTGAACAACAGGAACAATCGGGACTTGATCTCCAGTCATCATTGAAGATTCATCTAAAGCAGCTTCATCTTCTTCTTCTTATTCTTCTTCTTCTCCAGGAGAGGGAGGAGGGACATAAGTGTATTATTGGAATAACTCAGAATTCTCGACAACCTTCAACTCCTTCAAGGCTGCCACCCATCCATCTCTAAAACATTTAATGTTGACATACTCCATTTGGGAAGTCATGATAGCCAAGCCCTTGTTCCATCCTTTATCCCAACCAGAACTGAAAGATTTTTTAACTGCATTTTTCCTTTTTGCCTTCTCTGAGGAGGTCCTTTCCCTAAGGAGCTCCTCGGTAGTCTTCAACTTCTCTTCCACCTCCTTTTTTTGTCGCTCAACATCTTGAAGTTTAACAACTTCATCTTCAGCAGACTTGATCTTAGCCTCAAGCTCCTTGTTTCTCTGTTTAAAATCCTTGTTGCTATGCTCAAACTCCTTCAATTTATTCTCCAACTCCTTGGAGGCATTCACAGCTTGATTTCTCTCCAGCTCAATGGACTTTAATTACTTCTCCCAGGCAACTTTATCTTCCTCGTACTTTTGATGAGAATCCTTCAAAGATTGGGTTAGCCCGACGAAAGCTTCCTCTACTCCACCTAAGGAGCTTGAAGCCCTAATAACTTCATCCTTTTTCAAAATGCTGTTGAAACACGTCACCAGCTGAAAAAATAAATAACTTTAAGTCAATACATGAACATAATATTAGAAAGTAAAAGACTCGGGTCAACAATACTTACTGAGGCAATGTGTTGAGCATCCAGAGTAGTAATTATCTCATGAGAAAGAGTATCTTCAATACCTTGGACTTCTGGGATAGTCCAGGATCTTACCAAGCCCACAATAGAGCTAGGAGGAACAAAAGTTGGAACACCACCTTCAACATTTGAAGGATGAGAGACAGATTCATCAGGTCTCTCAGAAGCGCTTTTCTTTAACCTCCTCGGAGGAGTGGGAACACTTTCAATCAAAGATGCTGTCTTTATTGATGATAGGATAACAACATCACTTGAAGGAGAAACATCAACAGTCTTTCTCGGTGCCATAGGGTGATTTTCTACAACCTTCTGGGTAGCAGCAGGAGGGGATACATTAATGGTTTTTGTCCCCTCTTTTGGGTCATCTTGTTTACTTTTCTTTGCCTCCACAGTGGCAGAGGCAGATTTGTCAAAAAAGGCAGGAGCTCTTCTTTTCTTCATCAGATCAGTGATAAGAATATTCAATTCAGAAGAAGAACCTTCCACACTAGTCTCAAAGCCTGGTGCTGGTACTTAGTCAAGGTCAACCACCACTGGATGAGGGTGAGCTGTAAAAGATGAAGTGTAGCTTTTATATAGCAGCAAGTAAGAATCAGATCTAATATGCTCCTCAGCAACAGATTGGTGCAAGCTCCAGATAAGTTTTAAGTGCTTTATATTAACCTCAGTTTCCTTGGGAGGCTTCCTTTTACTATCAACTATAATAAAAAAAATCAGTTGTCAGTGATGCATTTTATCAAATAAAAAGTAAATAAGATTTCAAAAATAAAAACAACCTATCCCATTGCTATAAAGTGGACACCTGGGACCTTGGTATACATCATCTCCATTTAATGGAGGGTGTTACCAATTTTTCATCACAACACCATGATCAAAATAATCCCTATTGGCATCGGGAAGATTAACAACTAATGCTCTATTCAAAAACCTAGTTTTTAAATATAAAGTACTTTCACTAGTAACCCATCTGTAGCAATATATAATCTCTGGGATTACTAAACGAGTTCCATGGAGTTGATTCAACCTATGTACGCCATTAACTATCCTCCATGTGTTTGGAGCTATTCTTGCATGAACAACATCAAAGTATTGGCAAAACTCCAAACACAAGGGATTTGGCGGGAAAGAAAAGCCACATTCGGCTACAAAAAAACTGGGGAACCAATGTCCCTAAACCAAAGAAAAATAATCAGAAGGTTCAGAAAGTTCTTCCAAAATAACCACCTAAAGGATCGAAAACTCATATCGAAATTTGTCTAACGATTCAACAGGATAAACCATGGCGAATAAAATAAAGAGGAAAGAAGAAAATCTTACAGAGAAAATAGAGATCAGTTGTCAATGAACGATGGAAGGAATGAAGGCACAAGATAGAGAAAAGATGAAGAGTTCAAAGAAACAAATTTGAAAAGTGAAAGAAGATAGGATTTCTACTGCGTTTAAATACTTTACCTCTAGAATAGAGAAAGGCAATGATTACCAGGAAAGATGTTTGCGTTTCCGGCGGCTAAAAGAAGAAAAGGGCACAAATATCGAAGTGGTCATGAAAATTCAAAATATTTATGAAGCCTGATACTATGCACTCAAAGAAGGAGTTATATACAACGAAAATTTTCCTAAAATCCATGAAGATCAGTAATCCAAGCAGTTTTCAAGCAAAATGTTTCACACTTTCCTTCAACCTCAACTGTGAAACATTGGGGGCTTCTGTTGATACCAAATTTAGTCTGCTGACGTGGACCAATCACCTGAAGACACGTGGAGATCTACCTGTCAAATACAAATGTTATGGACGAGCAACTCAGGCGCCCCGAGCAACCTAAGCGGTTCGAGCAAATTAGGCGGCCCGAGCAACTTAGCGTGTAGAGCATCTGAATCGAGAGAATTAAAGGACGACTGCGCATTAAATGCACATTATTATTATACATATGTATATGTCTACTGGAGAACAGCGCATTACTCTTTCACATGTACAACCTCTAGGCTATAAATACATTGTAACCTCCTCATTAGAAGGGAACTGGGGATTTCCCGATAATCCTATTAACAAGAATTCCAGATAAACAGTCAACAATACAAGAACAGTGGACATAGGCCATTTCCCTAACGCTGAACCACTTTAAAAATCTATTGTCTTATATTTATTTATTCATTTTTATCTGTGATTAAAATGATTAGATCGAATCTAGTTTTTTACATCAACAGTATTATTTACAATATTTGCAATGAGTATTCTTCCATGGAAAAATATTTACTTTTCAAGACGTGTCATTGCATTACACTATATTAGAATTCCTATTTTCTAATGACAATGGGAGAGAGAAATGAGATGGAAATAAAGAAATAGGAAAATCTAAAAAAAGAAAAACTACAACAAAGGGGAAAAGGCTAAAACAAATGGGGAGAAAAAATATTTTTCAAGACCAAGTCTCGTCGAAAGGGGGAGACTTCAAATATTTTATACAAACTGTATCAATTTACTGCCAACATAAAATTGGGGAGATTAGTAAATGAAAAGTATTTCATGTATAAATAATTTATACGACAATAATCCAATGATATATGACAAAACTTAAATGTAGATCACAGCCAATCTTCCACGCATGCCCAAAATCCAATCAAGAAAACCAATACCCACCAATCCATCACCCTTTTATAATTCTAAGGGATTTATAATTATATACTTTTTTGAGGAAGTATTAAATATATTGCTATTAGGTACATTAGTGAGAAGAGATGAATTTATAATTCCAATTAAGAGATAAAATTAATCTCGATGACTTTCTCAAATTATTGGTCATTCTATAAATTATATTTTCTCAAATTTAATGAGTGAGAATTTAACATGTTACTCATACTAATATTCTACATTAGAGTGTGGATGGAATTCCTAAATTACCTATCCAAAAGGAATTCAAAACGTGTAAATTCAATTGAGAATTAGAATCATATTTTTCATAACACTTGTATTTAGTATATGAAAGTTTCAAGGATCATTGATTAAATTAAATCAATATAGTATATGAATTTTGAAATTTAGTATATTCATTTGTTTGTAAAAATATGATTTTTTTAAAGGTGTAATCTTCACTATTATTCATGGGGCCTCAAGCCTAACTCGGATCCAAGGTAACGCCGTAAGGCTGTAGTTGAAGAAGGTTACCATGGTTATATAATTAATCTTTCCAGATCAACTGTACCAAAACCATAGTCATAAAGAGCCTCCGATTAGAAGAAAATGACCATTTCAAGCATATCATCTTCATCGAAGTAGACAAGATTGGAATTAAAACTCCACATCATGACGCACTAGTAATTACTCTTAGAATTTCCAACTGGGATGTCAATAAGAAACTAGAGTAATAGGGGAGTTGTTTAGAAGTTATATATTTATATTTTTTCAACAAACTTAACCTGAAGATGGAAGATCTGATAAAAGCGAACATCCCTCTGGTCGACTTTGCTAGAAGAATTACGAGGCCCCATGGAAATATTTTGCTCCTAGTACGAACCAGAATCATATCCAAATTGATAGAGATTATGTTCGTAGACATTGAGTCACCATACAATGCAATCAAGGAGAGAGGATGGTTCCGTGCAATGAATGCAGTCCCATACACTTATCATAGGAAGACTAAATTCATTATCAACCGAGGGTAATGGAGATATATGGGAGTCAAGCTTCTAATGGGCACATGAACCACAACGTTGAGTATATTCAAACTTCTCTCCCCCTTTTCTTTTTGTTTTGTTTCAGTTAATTCCTTCTTTAAATTGTTATTTATGTCTATACTTTAGTCAATTTATTTATTCATTCAGAGATTGTATGGACTTTGAATCCTAATATTTTTATTTAGTTAAAAGATTTTAGAGTAGAGACTATTTTTAGTTTAACTACGTTGGATGGTTGAGTTATTTGTTTCACTTTTTATTTATCGTTTATTTATCTCATGTTGTGGATGGATTAAAATTCACTTCAATTTTTTTTATTTGTATGTTGATGCTCAAAAAGAAAATAAACTAATTAACGGGCCCTATCGTCGACATAATGGAATGGCCAAGTCGTATGTAAGAAAATAGGGAATTATTGGATTAAAATGTAATGTTTTAGTCTTACCATTCTTTATACCCTCAACTCCTTAAACATATATGTAAGAGGCTTATGTCTAGCTTCAATTATCGAACCATTGAAACATTTATACATATCATTGTCCACTTCATCACACTTAGATTTCGTGTTAAAGTAAGATTTACACCACAATTTTGGATTTTTCTTCATTAAGTGTAAGTGCCAAAATCTTTTTGGTGTTACTTAATCACAAATACAATCAAGAAAAATGTAAAACATTCATAATCACACAAGAATAGTATATACATGGTTAGGCAATGTCCCTACACCCAAGAGTTGTTTCTCTCTGTTTATTGATCTTGTCTTAATATGAATGGTTACATGCCTCTTTTAGCTAGGGCAAGAGTTACACACACACACACACACACACACACACATATATATATATATATATATATATATATATATATAAGAGTTTGATTTATGTAAGACTTAAGCTTAGATATCTATCCAAGTTGATAGGTTGTATCAAGTTCTGAAATTGTCGTAAGAACGGTATCAACATTGTTTATCCTTTTCATGTGAGATCCTAGATAAGATCAATGGATACGTGTCCTATCCTCATACGTGGTCGAATTATCCCCCACAATTTCCCTCAAATATTTAGAGGTGGTTGGCGGTGCAAAGTTTTATTCGCTCCTTCAATTAGATCCAGGTCGTAGTTATTGACAATGTTGTCCATGTATAGATGCGAATTGTCAGAGGAAACTTTGGTTGTTATATTTAAATCTGTTCACATCATTTGCCCAGCTAACCTTTAGGGTGCACTTCAGTATTACGCCCTAGCATTACTGGTAACTAGCTAGCCTCTAACCTAAAGGGACGTTGCATCATTAAGTCATCATTTAGGGACGTGATAGTTAATGACGAGGTTTTGCCTTAAACGTTATTCCATCCCACTAACACCCATTACCATCAATTCGGTTCACTATCCAAAACTTTCGTCTTCAATTTCAAGAGCACTAGAGTTCATTTTTACCTCTATACTTGTAAGTTTGACTTTTTTCTCTTATGGTCTCAATAATTTCTTCAAAATAACCCTCTTTTTTATTCATTTTTTGTTGTTTTATTAAAAAAATTATTTATATCATTAATGAGAATACCATAAAAGCCTTTAGGCGTTGTTACATTCCTTCTTAGGCAACAATTAAGTTGTAGGAAGTTCCTTTAGATTATAATAATAATAATAATAATAATAATAGTAATAATTATATTATTATTATTATTATTACTATTATTATTATTATCATTATTATTATTATTATTATTATTATTATTATTATTATTATTATTATTATTATTATTATTATTATTATTATTATTATCTCCTAATTTGTGACTGAAGCCAGAATGACTTTTCCACCAAACCGACTCGTTCTTGAGTTCTGTCAATTTTTTCTAATATTATTCCTTACCAATGTTCTCCAAATAGTTCGAGAATCGTTAATGGAATTAATAGGATTGAGGATCTCTATATGACCCAATTAGGGATCTAGTACATTCTCTACTGCTATATGTGGGTGAACTCTAATAAAGGTGTTTATTACTTAAAGACAAGTAAGCCCGAGAAGGCCTTGGTGGTTAATTTTTCATACTCTAACAATGAGAATCGTTCCTATAAATTGTTTATTAACGACTAGGAACATTTGACCAACCCAGAGGGTGGTGATCCCTATAGGGTACCTAGGTGGCTCAATGGTGGGTATGAAATAAGTCTAGTATGATTTGAAATGCCTTTCCTTGATCGAGTTTTCTTCGATTTTTATGCCTTGTACTTCTTCTGATGTTTTGATATTTTACTGTGCAAATCACAGAAAGAAAAAGAATCCTAGACCCAGAGACGCCAACTTTATTTATTTGAAATAGTTTTGGTTGCTCAAATAACCATTGTCAGCTACTGAGAATCCCAAGATAGCTTCACTCACGCTGTCTTGAACCTCCACCCCACTTCATTCATTTCTCTCTATGCGGGTTAAGAACCAGACATTTCAGAAGTCTTTATCTAGCACGAGCCTTCAACAAGCAACACTTAAAACTCTTTTGAGCTTGTTGACATCTCCACCATCCCAATAATCACCCCCACATCTTCCTGAATGACGTTGAAGAGAAATATCCATAGTTGTATGGCTAGTATATCACTATGTGTTGGATATGGTTATATTGCTATATTACATGGCTCAAGTTATAGTCATTGTCTTGCTGTACTATTTTTATGTTTGTGGATGCGGGTAGAGGGGTGTGCTAGTCATGGAGTGAGGGCAGAGGGGTGTGCCGATTTATTATTTTTGCATTAACTAAAAAATGACAGTCTTACATTCTAGTGAACCCGTAATAAATGGGGTCTAGTCACGGGATTATTTAGTGTACTATTTACCTCATGATAAATGGGGCTTAGTCCTAATTTATAGATATAGTTATAATTACGCATCACAATTATTTTAGAATACATTCCGATTATGATATCATGGACTTTGTATATACTAGTTGTTAATTATCCATCACTAGACTAAAATATCTCTTTATAATAATCCCAATAATATCACACAAAGGAAACTACCATCGAGACCTTCTCGTTCTTTTATCGGTAAGCTCGTAAGAGTCCCTTTCCTAACGGATCTAAAACTTGTACATCCATAAGAATGGGGGATCACTATTGAATCACGCAGACGGGTAGTCCCAAACTTCATCATTCAACCGAGAAACTTACGTAGTCATAACCCTAATTTGTTTATCAAAGATTTAGCATCAAACAAACGTAATTAAAGGTTTAATTATATAATTCTCCAAATTAAACCAAGTTTCAATCTTTAACATATAATGGAATCATAAAAACATACGAATTCAGATCTAAACCTTAAATTAAGAGGTGGATTCAATTTGTACATGAAAATCAACCCTAAACACGAGGTCTAATCATAAAATTATAAGCCAAAACAATTTAATGTAAGGTTTCTCCTCAAAATCTTTCATTTTTGAAATCAGATTTAAACTCTATAATAACTCTAAGTCTACAACCAATTAATATCAATAAAAACATGAGTAAGACAACAAACTAATCCTTAAACATTCTTCCAAATCAAGAATATTAAATAACATGAGACCAAAAGTGAATTATAGATTTATGGTGAAAAATCAACAGATTTCTTATCTGTAAGATATGAACGGTTGATCCACACGTGTTGATCTTTATTCTTCATATCCCAAACTCTCCTTAAGCTCTCACTAATGTTTGTGTCTCTTATATAAACTAATTGAGTAATGAGGGGTAACTCTCCTAATTAATCCTTAAATCCATATGTGAATATTAGGCCTAATTTTGGGCCTCCAAATTACCTCAAAATACTATAGAAACTAGTCTAACACTTAACCCAAGATACACCTACACCCTGGACACAACTTAGAACGATAAAAGTACATATTCAGGCCTTTGTATCACTTTACAGTCTGAACAAAATGGTAACACTTCATAACTCATGGTAATATTTCCAAACATCAAATAAAGTAGACACATACTTATTTTAGGCATAACTATATATAGTCCAGTTTTACTTAATTGATTACACTGATTAATTAAATATAGTGTGTGGAATAAATAAATCACATAACATGTAAACTTAATAATGATCTAAATATGGAATTCTATTATTACTAATTGATATAAGTAATAATTAATCTCATTAATTAATTTACCTCCAATTTTAATGAATAGTAAATAAATACCCAAAAATATGGGGTATTACAAGTAATTAATGAAAAGTGGGATGAAGAAATATGCCCAAACCAAAGAAAGAAATAGGAGGAGAACCAAATGCAACATAGGTTTTGGAAAGTGACTTGTAATGGCGATGCAAATTTTAAAGTTAGAAATGGAGTAGATGGTTACATTATTGATTGTAAAGCACATACTTACTCTTGTAGGATATGTGTTTTTTTCTTGAATACCTTGTCCATATGCTATTTTAGTAATACACTACCTGAAGGATGATCCAAATAGGTATGTGGATCACAGTTTTAAAAAGGTAACGTATCGAGAAGCATACCATTATTTGGTGCATCCTCTAAATGGGGAGAAGTTATGTAACAAGAAAGGATATGAGGCAATTCTACCACCATAACAAAGGAGATTGTCTAGCAGACCAAAGAAATCTAGGGAAGGATAGGGAAATGAAGAACTAAGTGGGAGGTCTCAAGTCATAAGAAGAGGGAGGAAATGCGGTGTACTAAATGTTTCTAGTTAAGCCCCAATAAAGAAAATATAGTGAAGGAAGTGTAAGTATAATCATCTTCATATTATGCATAATGATCCATTTTTTCTTTGTGTATAATGTATTAACTTCTAATTAATTGCAGTTTGAAGTGGGTGAAGCAAGTGCCAACACCAACAAAAATAATAGGGAAATCAATTTGCTGAGGAAAGTGCTAGCACCAACAAATGGAAGAAAAAAAGTCCAGAGGGTAAGACAAGTGTTGAAAAAGAAAGAGAGGACACCAGATGGATATGGTGTCTAGATCTTACCTGATACTAAAAATTGTTATGTGTAGGTATAAGATTAAGACTTTCTTTTTTATAAAATTCACACAATGACCAAATTTATAGTAAATTTTTTATGTTACTTTAATTTGTAATTGTCAGATAAGATTCAAACAAGTGAATGACAACCAAGGGTCCATTATGAAAGGTAGTCAGGGGTCCATTCCAAAAAAGGGATCATTGATTAATTCCATAAGGAAGTCGGTACTCAATTCCATATATTAGGAATGAAGGAATTAACAAAAAACTGGTGCGAAGCCTCAATCAACTCTGGGTTTCCTTACCAAACAGTGGTTGAAGAAACATCGTGGTCTAAAGACAAAGAATGGGAAGAAGCTGCCAAAGAAGATTTAGGTGTTTTTTTAAAATTGTTTCTGGCCAGGTATTTGAAAGAAATATATGTTTTGGGTCAATATATATATATATATATATATATATATATATATATATATATATATATATATATATATATATATTGGGTTGTGTAGTATGATTAATGAGACACTTATTTTGTTTAAATATGAAAGGGATTTTAACATATGGATTATTTTGGCACCTAGTTTAATTTTTATGCATTGTTTGGATATAAATGAACAATAACTCAACAAATGTTTTTAGCGATACACATGAGTGAAAAAATAAATAACATACATTTATTAACAACCACATTATAAACCACATGTTGAAAGACATTATAAAGATGCCATAAATTCCTTACAATTACTGAAAAAGTTATAACATAATAAAAAGATTACAAGAACTATTGCAGATGTAGTTTATTATCATCCAAAACAAGAGTGGAACCAAGACTTAAAATTTATGTTGATGTTGTTCAACCATGCTCTTCAATTCATTCAATTTTTCTTCAAATCTCTAATATTCATCTTAAATTCTGCAATTTCCTTCTTTAACCATGTATTTTCATCTTGCAAATATAAAATCTTGGTAGGAACACATGGATCCACCCATTCAAATAATCCACAAACCTTGTGCTTTACAATTTATAAAGAGTAAAAATCTTATTCTTAGGTTATTTTAAGTCCATGAAGTATATAATCAAAAAATTCCCATATTTGGAAAATTGATTTCAAATTTAAGGAACTTAAACTCATTGTCATTACATAAAACCAAAAGTAAATATTTAATGTTAGAACCCTAGAAAAGAAATTAAATGTTTAATGTTAAAAGCCTAAAACCAATACTTCTTTAGATGATCGGCATTCCAAGGATTGGAGAATGGCTCTCCTTTCAAATTCTATTGTCGATATGTTCCAGGAACTACCTCTTTTGTTACCCTATAGGCACCATGCCAATTAGGATGAATTTTATTTGGTGTTTGCCAAGTATTTTTCACTCCTTTACTATAAAATTTGACAGTTCTCTATTAATAGGTTGCTTGCCTAATTTATGTGTCTTCTCTTCTCTCGTTAATGAGGTTTAAATCTAACCTTCTCTCTTCAGCATTTGCTTTTGGGTTGTAGGTATGCACCCTATGGCTTGGAAAACCAATCGTTGTTGGGATCACTACCTCTGCGCCACAGGCAAGCATAAAAGGGGTTTCTCCCGTCAGAATTCTCTCTGTCGTCCTGTAGGCCCACGGGACAGCATGCACTTTATCGATCCACATACCCTTTGTGTCTTCCAACTTATTCTTTATCCCATCCAGGGGGTGATGTGGCTGAAGAGGGATGGTGGCAAACCTCTGACACTTATCACATCTCTTAACATAACTGGCCACATCCCTAGCCAAGGTCAGCCAAGAATACCCCAGTGTGACCACCTTTTTTTTAAGGATCTCCCCCCTATGTGGATAGAACATGAACCTTCATGTATATAATTTAAAATGTATTCAACTTTTGTTAGATGGACACATCAAATTAGTGGAAGGATGAATTCTTTCTTGTATAAAACATTCCCAATGACTGAGAATTTAGCAACTTTTTACCTGAGCTTCTTTCTTTCCAACTTTGAATCTGGTAATTCACCATCTTTTATATATCGAATGACAGGATCTATCTAAGAATCTCCTATCTCAAGGCTTAAGAAGAACTCAATTGTGTTTTTTCTTCTTCAATGCTCGACCGATGTAGAATCTCGAAAGGCACTGACCTTCTTTTCTAGGTTTCTATTATCGACGCCAGTGTAGCCAAGGGATCGTATCGACCATTATCCAATCAAAGGATCCTTTTGAGCTTTATCCCGCTAAAATGCTTCAGCATTGCTTTTACCTTGGATAGATACTTAGCCATCCTTTCATCCTTAGCCTCATACACTTCGATGATTTGGTTTACTACCAGTCTAAAGTCTTTTTGAACTAACAATTGACTTACATTTAGATCTTTGGCAAGGGAGAGATTGGCAAGAAGGGCCTCATACTCAGATTCATTATTAGATTCCTTGAACTTGAATCTTAAAGAATATTCTATATAGGTTCCATCTGGTGCCAACACAATCATACCAACTCCATTCCTACTTCATAGGATGAACCATTAATAAAGAAGCTCCACATAGTTCCTTTCTCAAAATATTTTCCTTATTTCAACACTCCATTCTTGAACACAAACCTTTCTTCTTCATTCTCGACCACCACTGTCCTAGCCAGGGGGAGGCTTGTTCTTTTTTTCAGCTCACAAGTTGGGCCAATAATTTATTTCGGATAAACCTCATCCCATGTGAACTCAGCTATAAAATCATCTAAATCATGTCCCTTGATGGGCGTTCTTAGTTGGTAGATAATGTCAAATTCTACCAACTCTATAGACTAGCATATCAACCTTCCCAATTTCTCGAGTTTATGGATTACTTACCTAGGAGGAGAGTTTGTTAGGGTGACCATGGTACAGGCTTGGAAGTAAGGCTTCATCTTCCTGGATGCATGAATAAGGGCTAAAGATATTTTTTCCATTTTAAGGTATCTTTATCGGGCCCCTTGAAGGGCCTGACTGTTGAAATATACCAGCTTTTGGACACCCTTGTCATCCCTTATTATTGTTGTGCTGATGGCCAACTCGAACATGGCCAGGTACAAATAAAAATTTTCCCCTTGAACATGTTGTGATAATAAGATTGGGGAGCCGAGATATGTCTTCAATTACTGAAAGGCCTTCTCATACTCTTCATTCCACTCAAAGGCTTTCCTCAGCACCTTGAATAATGGGACGAACTTATCAGTAGCTCTGGATATGAACCTGTTCAGTGCCGCTACTTGACTAGTTAACCTCCAGACTTCATTTATCGTCATAGGAGTCTTCATCTCCACCAAGTCTTTGATTTTTTTTTGGATTAGCTTATATCCCCCACTGATTGATAATAAATTTAAAAAACTTTCCTGCTCTGACTCCAAAGAAACTTTGAGGGATTCAACTTCATTATATATTTATCCATTGTGTAAAAAATACGCTCTAAATTGCGCTCCAAATCGGCAACATGCATCTCGACCTTAAGACTTTTGTTAAGCATGTCATCAACATATACCTCCATGTTATCACATATCTAAACCTCAAACATTTTGTTTACTAGCCTATGGTATGTAGTCCCGACATTCTTGAGGCCAAAGGGCATTACCTTATAGCAGTAGGTGACTTAGTTTGTAATGAACGAGGTCTTCTCAGAGATGGCTAGGCCCATGAATATTTTATTCTTGCCTGAATAGGTATCCATAAAACTCATCAATTAATGGTCGATTGTGGCATCAACCATTTGGTCTATTCTTGGAAGAGGAAAGTTATCTTTAGGGAATGCCTTATTCAAGTTGGTGAAATCAACACACATTCTCCATTTTCCATTGGATTTTGGAACAATGAAATCATTGGCCAACCACTCTGGGTAGATAACTTTTGGAATGAAGTCATACTTCTATTTTGAGTATACTCTCCGTCTTTGACTGACTGAATTTTCCCCTTGGCCATATTCAACTTGTCACAGAGAACCTTAGGATCAATTCCAAGCATAATCTCGTGGCTCCCAAAAAAAATGATCGACCTCTTACTCAGTAGCTTAATCAATAGTTCTTTAATCTCTTCTTTAAGGGCCTTACAGACTTGGACAATTTTTTTTGGATCATCCTCATTGAGGATGATGGATTCTACATCCTCAATGGATTTTCCTTTTTTCAATTTTATCTCATCTCTGGGGTCGAGAGTGTCTATTTTATAAGTTATGGTTGCTCTTTGATGCGACTCTATATCCTAAATGGAGTTGAAGTAGCATTCACGTGCCTCAATTTGGTCACCCTGAACTTCCACTACTCCATAAGTAGTCGGGAATTTTATCATCTAGAGAACTTTTGAGGGAAAGACCTCAAACTCCTTGATGGCTACCCATACTAAAGTTATGTTTTAGGAAGAGATGAATTTCTCATCCGTGATAAAGAAACTGAACTTCTTTATGAGGAATTTCGGCTAACTGTTCCCCATTTTGGCCTCCATATCGTAGATGCTTAGAGTTTGTACCTTCTCTCCCCTGAAACCAATCAGAGGTTGGTGATATGGGATAAGTCTCTTCTTGCTCATTCCCAATTCGTTGTAATAATCCCAAAACATCACATCGGCCTAGATGCCACCATTGACCAATATCTTATGGACTTAATACCCATGTACTAAGGTGGTGATCACCAAAGGGTTATCATGTGGGTCTAGGATCCCTTTAAAAGAAAACCTTGAGGAACCCACTATCAGAATGTTCATATCAACTTTGGTCCTCTTACACGTCATCAGATCAACAGATGCCGAGTGAACCACTTTGGGCTTTGGAGAAAGAGCTTTGTCTACCACATAAGCCCTTTTGTCAGTAATTTCCTTTCCTCCACTGCGAGACCCTGATAATTGGTCTTGGAGGTCACCTATAGGATCATCAAATGTAGATCTCCTATTGAGCCTATCAAATGATGATGGATGATCTTGTACTTCTCGGCTCGACCATTTAGTTTTTTCTATACATGCTTGGATAGGGCAAACAGTATTCCTTAAAATTTCATACGGTTCTCAAAATTCTTCCTCGTTTCCATCATACTCATTACCTTCACATTCTTGACCTTGCCTGATGTGCGCCTTCCTAGGCGGTCGGAGCTATCATCTCTGTTGTTGCGCCAGTGATCATGGGTTTGACATTCTGAGTGAATACAACTAACTACTCCTACATCTTGTCCTGACCGACTACTGATAATGCAGTGCTACTGCAATGTCTGCCAACTCAAATTGGGGTGGTGCTTGACTGGAACTAGGACCTTCACCTGGTGGAAAGTCTAATGCCATCAAAGAATTTAGGTGACCAAAAAAATGAAGAGGTATACTGGGTGAGAGTTGGATGAATTGTAAGAAATCTTGGACAATGACCAGAGATCTTTCAATGGTGGTTCAAACTCAACCAAGTGTGGGGTTGAACCAACAGCGGAGTGTCGATTAGCTACAAATGAGAGGAAGAAGATGATAATCTCGTTTCCCACAGACATCTCCATATTGATGATACCAGAAATGGTATCATCAAATCAATTTAAATGTGAAAGCTCAACCAGTATATTAATGGAGTGTAAACAGATATGTATATGTATAAGGAGGTGAGGCTAAAAGGGAGACTAGATAGAATATAAGTGGTTCAACCTATCTAGGCCTACTCCATTATTTGTGTGTAAGTGAATTTTACTAAAAAAAGGTCTCTAATGGCGTTGGGATTGTGATAAGCTGCCTAATAAAATACTGGGTGATCAATCATATACCAAATTAAAATAGGAGTCAAATATGGTTCATTCTCAACATCACTGCCGAAAACCAATTTAATTACTAATAACCTATTAGGCTGGCGTCAAATTTTTTATTTAACTAATCTTTTCAACCAAACCATTCAAATAAAACCTCCACACAGTTTATTTACATGAAACTGAAATGAAATAAAATAACTGAACACTCGATAACATAATACAACCAAATTGAATGCCGCACTAAAGGCAGTAAAAGAATAAATGAATACAATTGGGCTTTCGACCCGGGTGTTACTACAATGCTTCTTATCTATATCACAAGAATATAAGCGTCTAAAGATAAACCTGCATGCATCCACATCTGCTGCAGCAAACGTCTGACTCGAAGGAATCATCATCCATGCATCCCTGTGTCTGAACACCTATACATATACATATATAGCAAGAGAGGGAAAAATAGAGAAACGGATCAGAGCCCGAGTTTTGTAAATATTTAGCAAGGGCTTAAAATCCATATTTTACAATATGAATTCTCTCATATTTAAATTGGTATCGCACTTTCATGAGATACACCTCACCCCTCTTCTAATAGTGCACACGTATCGCATACCTTTTAGACATCCTGGTTAAGCTACTTGGCCTAACTAATCTCTTACAACCATCTTCCAAATCCTCATAGCTATCACTACCCAATCGTGATATAATCTAATTTATATCATAAGCTATTACATAAGCTTAACTTAATATAGTCCTCAATGTAATATATATATATATATATATAGTTATAGTTATAGTTATAGTTATAGTTCCTGTTTGTCTATATATATAATTATAATAATAATAATAATAATAATAATAATAATAATAATAATAATAATAATAATAATAATAATAATAATAATAATAATAATAATAATAATAATAATGTTGTTCATATTCCATAAGTTTCGCTAGTTTAAAATACCATTTTAACTTTAGTATATAAAAATCCCGTATATATATAGTTCTCACTTCAATATACAAATCACAATTTAAATCCGAATATAATCTCCCGGAATGAGAATAAATCCTTATTCATTTTACTCTTTACACCAGTTAAAGCTATATGATATCTCATCTTCATATACAAGCAATATACTACAGACAACAAGTATAATAACCATCCCACCGTGCTATAACTCTAGGATTCGGTCTTATAGTGCCTATCCGCATCCGGGTTTACTCAATCAACCACGGTATCATGGTAAAAATACACAACGGTGAAGGTGATCATGTTCCCTCCTATAAGTGGATTACACACATCCCACTCATATACGGGATGATATGACCTGGGGATATACTCTCTCTACTCCTCAATCCAGGGGATTCACCCATATCCAACAACCTCCCTAGATAGCACTAGAGAAAATATATAATCTGGCTGTCCAACCCTACGCCCGGGGAAGCCTGTGGAACTAGCCTCTAAAGTACAAATATACCAATCACACACAGATATATTTATTCGTAGCATGTTATATATACTGTAACAACGTCGTATATATAATCTATATCATTTCTCAATATATATGGCCATAATTGCCAACTCTTATACCAATAGCCAAACCCAAATGCTCCCATTCATAATAGCATATAAGTATTTACACACTTAAAATACTAAACCCATAAGTATTCTCTTACTTAAATATAACCCTTACCTTAATCACTTTTAAGGATTTTAATATAATCCCAAATATACCAATTTGTAATAACTAAATATGTATACTATCAACTTATTTTAGTTCCATAAGTATCACATTACCTATATCCTAAATTCCATCATAGTCGTCTCTTAGGATTTTCTCAAACATAATCGGTATATAATTACATTTTCTACGCGCACAATTATATATAAAATGGTCTGCTGAAAAACCATCTCGAGTGTCACTCGTCCCAAACATCCCTAACTTAGTAAGTCATGGATTTTACTTTCCAAGAACCCAAGGCATGCACCTCACTCGAATAATAATTTAGAGGTCCTCAAACTATACATAGGAACCCCAGATATTTAACTCCTCAACTATTTTCCTCAAAACTATACATTAAGTGCCACACAATTTTGCACCCTCCTAGTTCTCAATTAATTCCCTTAAATGGCCAGGAATAATTTCCCCTAGTTGGATATTTATTTCCACAAATAACTAAGCTATAAATAATGAATTTAGGAATTTATCCCATATACACAACACAAGCCGAAACTACCAAAATATTTGTATGGTCGATCAATCGACCCCTGTTAGTCGATCGATCAATCAAACATGGCATTGTCTTCTCCGAGACTGTTTCGGCCATTAACAAACCCCAAGCTTTTTATCTTCTATACCAACCTCAACCAATGACATATTCGCATATAAGAAGGGTTATAATCATCGTAGAACCAAAAACCAACAATTAATTTCTAAGTTTCTTAAATCGAATATTATCCGGGGTTTACTCGTTCAACTTTTGAAAAACCCGTTTTGATTCACAAAACCCTACCAAAAAATTGTATAGTATATCATTACCAACTATAATATGAGATATGCACTTAAAAGAGTAAACCAAGTAAACACTTGCCTTGTGGATAAAATCCGACGAACTCGAGTGGAATCCCGTAGAGTTTGGTCGAAAATACCCTTTTTCTCTCCTCTTTTCTCTCTTCCTTTCTTCCCTTCTTCTTTTCTCTATGTTATTTACTTTCTCTCACTCTCTTGAGCTTTATAAGAGAAGAAAAGGGGTTTCTCCCTGTTAAACTAAAAAATAACTCGTTTACTCAATTACGAGTCCCTACTAGTCCAAAAGTCCCCAAAACCTAAACGATACCCCCGGATACTCTATTCTGACTATCTCGGCCATTCCAAAACCAACCGCGCACTCACAATCTCCATTCGAGTCACTTAACTAAAATTCATTAATTAAACCCAACACATCTTAATACGGGTTTTCCAATTAAAATATTGTCCTTTGCCGCTTTACCCAAATGCGACATGTAATTAAAATAATACAACTCATATACTTAGTCCCGTAAGAAAATCAAATCCATGTAAATATTAATCCCACATCAGCCAGCTAATATTTACTACTCACTTCAAATTCTCAATTTATCAAATTTTACTCGTAAATTCCAAAAATTATTATTCACAAAAATTCCTCAAAATTCCAAATTACACTCACTTACGTAATTTAATTATCCATAAAAGTGAGGGGTATTACAGGGATACATATCACTCAAACTTTCTCTCTTTATGCTATAAGTGTAGCAGAGTTTCAGTAGGGTTTCGAATTAGATGTCCCTTACAAAGATGTAGAAGATAAGTATATATAGTGCTTGGGGGTGTAATGTAACCCACAAAGCATGGAATGTTCCTAGCCAATGTGTATGAGCCATCTGTCACTGTCACATATAGGTCATGATGATCAAATATTCCCTCACTTGAGGGTTGATATTATTATAACGGTATTGTGCACATAGGGTTTGCAGCCCACGTGCCCTTCCAACTATCAGGTGTAGGCCATCGGGGTAAGGCCGAGGCCAAGTTATCCAATACAACTCTCTGATGATATGATGACTATGGTGTTGAATGTCTTTGGTCAGCCCTCATCTTCCAAGGGATGAATGAGGCCGAGGATGCCTTAGTCACAAGTATTAATTTTGATATTGTGGAATATGTCCTTGTAACAACCCATGAACTTAAATGGTATTATTTAAAATAATTTGGAAATTGTAGTAGACTTATGTAGCATGGTCGTCCAAAGATTCTCCATTGTGAGTTTTCCTTGGACATCGTCATGTTATGATTTACTTACTTTACCCTTGCTTATAATCACTTATCTCCATGCTTAGGTCAAGAATAAAATTAGTAAATTACTCTACATAACACTTATGATTTTGCTAAATTGGTCCAAGGAAATTAAAAATAGTTAAGCTAAAATTTGGCGACATTTTTCTCTACAAACCCTAGGGCACTTAGATTTCTCAAATTGGTATCAGAGAGGGTTACACTAGTTTGCTATTATAGATCCTAGTTTTGTGCTTATTTAGGGCATATATGGATTTTAACTGAGAAGGGGGCTCTGATGGGACAAAATATCCCTATTGGAAGGCACATATATGATCTTTCCTTAAATAGATAGATGAGAACGTTTGGAACTCGATTGAGTATGGGTGGACTCCTTCCACTATAGGTGGTGCTCCTTAAGCATATGCCTCCTGGACAACGAATACAAAGAATGCCTTGACTTTTAATTGCAAGGGTGTGAATTCTATTTCTTGTGTTGTGACCATTGAAGAGTTTAGACACATTATGACTTGAGAGTGCACGAAAGATGCGTAGGATATCGTACGATCAATACACGAGGCAACAAATATTGTCAGAGTTTCTAAAGTACAAAATCTGTCAACGAAGAGATGATAAAGATGTTATAAAATGAGTCCTTTTTTGAGTTCCATGCCAAGTTGTCGGATATTGCCATTCCTCATTCAATGTAGGAGATCCTATACTCGATTTTAGAGTGGTGCGAAAATTCTTAAGGGCATTTCCTAAAAGATTAAACGCCAAAGTAATGGTACTAGATTCCTTAGGTGGTGTCTACACTATATAATCCAAGAACTTATAGGCGACCTTAATACCTATAAGATGAAAAATGCATCCTCTGAATAAATAGAAGGTTATTTCTTTGAAATCCCTAAAGGATGATGTGTCGAATTCCGATCTTGGCGATGACAATGATGCTGAAGAGATAACTAGGTTCGCTACGAAGTTCAAGAAGTTTCTTAAGCTTAGATATGAGAGAAGTGTTTTGAAAAGAATAATGAAAACTTTAATGACCGTGATAGGAAGAATAGGGATAGTGGTAAAAAGGTGTATGACCGAGATAAATGCTAATTATTCTGGTGAGTTTCCCACTAGACTAAGGAAACCAAAGGTATATAATACCACCCTCAGTGAAAGTGGGTCGAAAGATGAAGTTGATTCACCCATAGTCGCAACTACACCGCGTTCATGTCTAGTCATGCGATCTTGAATGAATTATCTTCCCCTCTTGAAGTAATCATGTGCAGGATGGTTTTGTTATTTGGCCTTTGGGTTCCCAAGCTACTTATTAGAGGAACAATGAAGAAGAAGAATATGTCGAGGAGTATAGTGAGCTTTAAGTGTCCATTTGAGAGTTATATGGAGTGTCGTTGAAGTTGAAAAGGGAAAAGTTGTGTTTAGAAGTAAAGATAAAAGAACATGCCATAGGAAATGATGATGCTAAATTGATGGAGGATATTAGGGCACATGAGAATGCTCTTATGGAGAAGCTCAAGTATGTTGAGGGAAAGGGATATAGCCTTTGTTATTTAATGGAGGTTTTAAAGAAACTTATGATATGGCAAAAGAATATCAAATGGGATTTTTTTGGTGTAATGCTTCAATTTTTCTTTTGTGATAAATGGTGGGATTTGATACATGGATTTTTATGTAATGAACACTTTAGAGTGCTTGTGGATTTCTAATGCTAAAAGGGGTGGGATCTTTGATTGATCATTCTTTTTTACCCTACTTTTGTAGGTTATTAATACTAGGATCCATATATCAAAAGCTCAGTGTGAAATTTGAAATTCAAAGATTTTTAGTTTGATATTGAAATATATTTTTTCTGGATCGAGATGATTTTGAATGAAGTATCCTTCACAACTCTATCAAAAGATTAGTGTGAAATCTGAAATTCAAAGCCTTTTAGTTTGAGATTGAAATATATTTTTTCTAGTTTGAGCTGGTTTTGAATGAAGTATCCTTCGTAACTCCACTTTTTGTCTTAACGACTGTTACCTTTTTCGATTACCTTCATTCCTTTCTTTGTGTTATACCGTTCATGCCTCGCTCCCTCATCTGCGCTCATCATGAAAAATTTTCTCTTTGGGAGGTGAAACAACGGTTGAACTGTTTTCCTTTTGTAATCAGTTCAGTTTAGGCTTAGACTTATGCCAATGTGTGATTAGGTAAGCGCACTTATGAAAGGGGACAGATTACTACGAGATTATTGAGTTGAAAGGGAATATGCATTTTATTGAGTCTAGGATGGTGGATTTATAAGACAAATTGAGAGGCTCGAGTAATGTTAAAAAAAATTATTTGGAGTATAGGTCAAAATTTGGATAAAATGTAGGGCACCATCCGAATCAAAGATGATACTTTTGGGATTATCTTCAATGATATTAATACTTTCGTTGCTAAATTCAAGACCATGCTTTTTAGAGAACCAACCAATTATTGGGGTGTTAGAAAAGGTCAACCCGAAGGTAACATTTCTCATGTCAACAGTTGCACACATTGTGATGGGAAAGTTCAGCTTAAGATTTTTTGTTATAATCTTAGAAAATATTCTGGGAAGGCTAAGACTAATGTCACCAAACCAATCCCAATTTCATCATGCTACATATATGTGAATTTGGAGTTCCGATTTGGAGGCACTTAATGTAAGGCTTATTGATTCTTGCATGCTATCACATGATTCTTCCCATGTTATATCTTATGACTGATTGTGGTTTCATATTTTTCATACACTAGATTTTGTTCGTCATGATATATATTCTTGATAGTTGTATGATGTTTATATTTTGTATTTTGATTTTCCATTTTCGGGTCTTATTGTAAAAAGTACAAAAGTATTTTGTATGTATTTTGAGTTGTTTTGAAAAATGTTTAAAAACAAGATTTTTTTTTAATATGTAGCTAAGTTTTCCACATATTGGGTTGCATATCGATGTGTTTGAATCCCATTTCTACCATGTATCCATATAACTAGCACATTTGATTCTGATTTGCAATGCTTGTATTGTTCTTAATCATGTTTGCATGAAGTAATTTTAAATTTATTTACATGATGGATTCACTTTGTATATGTCTCTGCACGCTCTTTGCATGAGCTCTTCTAGATTTTAACTTCATATGTATCATGAACTAAGTAAGGTGTTCTTACAACAATCTTATCATATACATAAATGTTTTGACTATGGTGGAGTTGTGCCTGTAAAAACCACTGCCCGTGAGTTTGGTACTTTGTCGAAAACTTGTGATTGAACGGGAAGATGGTTAAGAAATGAGCAATATCCTTTATGTGAAAGGCCACCGTTGGTAATAGCCTAAAATATTGAGAGGTAATAAAAATCGATAAATTGCCAAGGATAAATTTTCTACATTGATACTTCATAAATTATATATCCTCATAAGAAAGAGAGAGAGAGAGAGAAAGATAATTGATATATTTATTAAGGTGTTTCATTGAAGATCAATGGATCCACACAATAAGTTCTTGTTGCACCTAATTATTTTGACACTATTAATTCGAGAATCATCAAAACTTTGAGGCAAGTGTGCATTGTGCTTATTTGTCCTTTTCATTTCTTTATCTGACAAGTGAGGTTAAATCTAATATTTATAAATTAGTGTAGCAAACAGATCTAGTTGGACATTTTTGAATGATTGGGTCATTTTCTCTTATTTCTTGTTCACACCCCTTAATTTCATACCACTATGTTTAGACACTTTGATACTGTGTGAGTGTGTAAAGCATAGGTGTTTGTATCTTTTTTGGTCATTTTTACCTATATATAGTTATGATTCATTAGTATAAATGTTGTTATATATATGGTATGTTTTTTATTTTGAGTCTTTGTGTTTTCATTTCATCCATGCTTGCCTTATGCTTAATCTTTAATTTATATTGGCACGTGTTATGATCATCTTCGTATCTTATACTTAAATGCTTGCACCATAGTTGATATCATTTTCTCGCAGCTTGGATTATTTGTCTTTTGTTTTTGAACGGTTTATTATTGAATGCTTGCTTCATACCAGTGCATGATATATTTATTTTTCCTTTTATGATTATGCATGCTTCACTTAGGGGGAGACTTGTTTTTATTATGGAGAATTTTTTTATTATTGTTCACCTTATTCTTTCTCATTTTCTGAAAAAAAGGAGGATAAATAATATTTAACTCTTTTTTGTGTGGGGTAGATTTTTATCATAGGGGGAGATATCCTTCCTAACTACATAATTATCAAAAGTTATTTTCCAATACCACATGCAAGAAACCACCCTTCGCTGTAGTAATGCGCTGATTTTTTAGCCAATATCCACACTATCACTTTTATATTGGGGAGAAAATTGATATTTGGACAAAATATAACAATCAACACTTCAAGTAAGGCTACAAAAGTAACTTAATTACTCCTTTAAAATTGACTCCTGATGTAAACATGGTATTTTACTCTACTCGAATTTAGCTCGACTACCAATAAATATACTAAGTGGAATAAAACAATGATACTAATTTAACCTTGTTTTGTATATATTTGTTTATAAACTCCTTTAAAATCAATTATAAGCAATTGAGTTAACTCTAAACATATTTTTAAAAGTTTCGTTTTTACTTTACACCATATGCTTTAAGTCATTTTTTAGTTTGTATGCTATCATATGTTATAAATCCTACAAAAGTTACACTTAAAACTAAAATACGTGTCTCTGAAGCTAATATCATGGAACAAAATTGAAGAATTAAAAATATAATGCATAAGTCAAAACACAATACCAACATAGGATGCAGTGTCAAAATATCTCTATTTAAAATTTGTTAAGTTTGTGAAACTAAGAGGTTGTTTGTTTTTCCCTATTAAGTCCAAATTTGAACCATTTGAGCTTAAGAGGTACTAAATAATGTTTTTTTTAATGCCTAAGAGGTTAATGACTATATGTAATACCCGCGATTTCAGGACTGATAATTTAATTATTTTTGTGAGAAGTAATATTTATTTTATTGGAGAATAATTAAATTGGTAATTGAGGTCAAATTTGAGGATGTTAGAAAGTATTTCGTATGACGATTATGAGTGTATGGTTGATCCAGAAAGGGTCGAGATAGTCGAAATGACTGTACTGGGGTCTTATTTGGGTTCTGGAATATTTTTAAGTTCGTTTGATTGGAATTGGAGTAACCGAGCCATTTAAAGTGTGTTTTATCATTTCAAGTTGGGTATTTTGTAGATAAGGCTTATAAAGCCTACGAGAGATAGAAATCTCATTAGAGAGAAACAGAAAGCCCTAGAGAGAGGGAGAGAAGAGGAAAGTAAGAGGAGAAAGGAGAAAAGCTTGGAGATTCCCTCCAATCCGTGATTTTGAGGAAGATTTAGACTCTACAAACTCGAGGCCAGTAATTAAACTTTCTAAATAATTCTTGTGCATATTTTATTTCATGATTTGTGGACAAAATTGTGAATTTTGGGTTAAATTTGTACAACCTAGATTTTGGGAAAATCTTGAATCTGAGGTGTATATATGGATTCAAGGGTATATAAATGGTTGGTTTGAGTTATACTATGAGTTATATATATATATATATATATATATATATATATATATATATATATATATATATATATATATATATGGGTTAGTGATTGATGGAGAGAATTTGATGTAATTTGTTTTTGGAAATTTTGGCTTTTAAAGAAAAATAGCCATTCTAGTATCTCTAAACAAGCCCAAATTGATTCGCCCCCCTTTCCGAATCAATTTAGAATGTTTTAGCTTCCCAGGTCTGAGTGACCGAATTGATTCAGACCCAAAGACGAATAGATTTGGCCTAAGATAGATGCCCAGGTCTTTTGGACCGAATCGATTCTCTTTGGAAGGCGAATCGATTCGCTGGGCCAAATCGATTCGTATTGGACCCGAATCGATTCGAAAACAGGGCAGTTTTAAGTGAGGTTTTTCTAGAGAGAGTTTTGTTCCGTTTTGTTTGGTTTTATCTATGGAGAACCCTTATATGAGTTATGAGGACTATGTTTTGGAGACTTTTAGAGAGTTTTCTTTATATTGAAATGATGGGGTCGTCTTGGATTATTTCGAGAGAAAACAAATTCGAGGATTATCGTATAGTCGAGTGGGAAATCCCACTATAATCACGACTTCTATTTGGAGATAGCTATGGGTTTATAAGAGAGGAACAGGATGCGCTAAATGATGTTGTACTTTTGGATTAAATCTAAAATGTGATAACGTTAAGGGTTCATATGATCGATTGAACCATAATATGGATTGGGGATGATGATCGTTGATCGATGTGTACTCGGAAATAGATGATATCCTAATATCGATTAAATTGGGAGATTAATCATACTAATAGAAGTTATGTTTGAGTTCCAAGTGATGGATCGTATCGTCTATATAAGTTGGGAAGGTATGCGAGTTAGCGATGGTTAGTATAATGAGAGTTATATACTATAAATGAATTCACTTTCTTTACATACGGATGTAATTTAGTATGTATACCCACATGGTGTAATTATATATATCTTGTGTGATGGTTTGCATTTATATGATGTGATTGTATATATATATATATACACACTTATTGTGTGGGCATACCCTCCAGTGCTATCATGGGTAGTTTCGCGATGAGGGTGAGGTCCCTGTCTTGAGGAGCAGGGTGCGTATAGTCCCATAGTCATAGTCGTCCATTATTATTTGTGTGATTTTATTTTGGGGTGAGAAGTTTTGGGTATGATTCATTCTCACGTTTCGGTTAGGAACTATGACCACTTCCCACACTTTGTGAGTTATTTTATTACCATGGCGGTGTGATAATAGTCCGATATATGGTAACCCGGGATAAAATGAGTAATTCCTGGAAAACGATAACATTGTGAAATATTTTGTATATCAATATGTGATTGGATTTTTAGATGATTATATGTACGCTAAGTGTGTTATGTGTACTTAATTATTGGGATTGAATGATTGTGCTTTATAACTAGAGTAAAGTTATAGACCCTAAATGTTTCGGAGCATTATCTTATGTAAGTGATTAGATATTATTGCTCCTTATATGTATTGGTAGTTATGTGTGGGGAACTGAGGGCATAATGGATCTCGACGGCCAATACTGTCAAGGAGTGGTGTATCGGGGGGTTCCGTGTTTGGATTTTGCTTGCGAGACGTCCCACGCATGAAACGCGGTGCTATATTAGAAGTGGGGAGAAGTTTAGTCTTTAGTACTCAGATTTATACGATTTAGTTAAACAAGATTTTATGAAATAATCTGGGTTAAAATATTAATTAAGTTAATGATGTTATATGCATCATACACTGAGGACAAAACGAATCTCGACAATCAACAGTGTCAAGGAGTAGTGTATCAGGGGGGTTCCTTGTTTGGATTTCTCTTGCGAGACGTCCCACGCACGAAACACAATACACTGTTGAGAGAAGTTTAGTCCCATATATTAAATTAATAATTTGGGGTTATATGCGTCTTGCATTGAGGGCATAATGAATCTTGATAATCAACACTGTCAAGGAGTAGTGTATGGGGGGGGGGGGGGGGTTCCTTGTTTGGATTTTTCTTGCGAGACGTCCCACGCACTAAACACAGTGCATTATTGAGAGTTGGGAGAAGTTTAGTCCTTAGCATTTAGATGCTAATAACTCACGTGTGACACCCCGCCTAATAAAATACGGGGTGATCAATTCTATACCAGATTAAAACAGGAATCTCATATGGTTCATTCTTAGCATCACTGTCAAAAACCAATTTAATTACTAATAACTTATTAGGGTTGCGTCAAATTTTATTTAACAAATCTTTTAAACAAACCAACTAAATAAAACATTCACACAGTTTATATACACGAAACTAAAATGAAATAAAATAATAGAACACTCGGTACAACATAATTCAACCAAATCGAATGTCAAACAAAAAGGCGGTAAAATAATAAATGAACACAGTTGGGCTATCGGCCCAAGTGTTTCCATAGTACCTCCTATCTAGATCATAAGGATAAAAGCGTCTAAAATAAAACTGCTTGCATCCACAGCTGCTGCAGCAAACGTCTGACTCGAAGGATTCATCATCCAGGCGTCCCTGTGTCTGGACACCTATGTATATACATATATAGCAAGAGAGGGGAAAATAGAGAAATAGGTCAGAGCCCGAGTTTTGAAAATATTTTAGCAAGTGCTTAACATACTTTAATATTTAAAATATGATACTCTCCATATTTAAACTGGTGTTCCACTCACATGAGATACTCCTCACCTCTCATCTAATAGTGCACACTTAACGCATGTATTTTAAAACACCTTAGTTAGCAACCTATCCTAACTAGCACCTCGCATAACTTCCAAGTCACCATACGCTAACACGTACCTTGCGTAATATAAAATATTCTAAGCTATCGCCCGAGCTTATATATTATAATTTCTCACTTATGATTCATCCTTACATTATGAATAACTTGCACTAGTTATTTACATTATTCATGTTTTAGTGTTGTGAACCTCATATATAATATTCTCATTTTTATATACGTATATCACCTATTTTATTCCGGATTTATACTCCCGGAAGATACAGAATTTATCTCACATTCCATTCTTAATTATGTATGTATATATATGTTTCACATCTCATATATATATATATATATATATACACACAATATACTATACACATCAAGTATATCCATACTTATATATCACACACTATATAAGTATAATAACCATCCCTCAGAGCTATAACTCAATGGATGTAGACACCCAATGCTATCATCTTCCAGGGAATTACTCACACACCATCCTGGGTACTAGCGGTCGGACTCTCTCACCAACTTGATAAAAATCAAATCACAACGTATAGGAAGCGTTCATAGTTCCTCACCAAAAATGAGAAGGAAACATACCCACCACATATCACCCCTGATAAAAATCACACAATATAAAATGGACGCTATGACCTGGGGACTATATGCTCCTTTCTCCTCAAGCCAGGGCCTCACCCACATCGCGCAGCTTCCCATGATAGCACTAGAGGGGTAAGCTTCACATAAATATACCATTCACACGCAGATATATTTATAATTATATCACAAACATACTGTCTCTATACCCATATATATATATATATATATATCATCATCAAATCCGGCTATACATGCCTATCTCTCGTAGCACACTACACCAAAATGGCCAAATTATCACCTTTCAGCAGGCCACCCTTGTCACGGTCATTGACCATGATAATAAATACGCGTTTTGTGTCACGGTCATTGACCGTGACACGCTCGTGACAAATATTGTCACGGTCATTGATCGTGACAAGTCCGTAACAAATGTTCTTCTCACGGTCAATGACCGTGACAATACTTAAAATAATTGTCATGGTCACAGACCGTGACACGTTCGTGACAATTTACACAGCAAAAAAGCCCCACCCTTTCCTTTTTTTCCCACCGATTTTGTTTTTGCCCTCTCTTTCTCTCTCTAAGCGATTTCGAGGTCTCTCTCTCTCTCTAAGGTATGTTTTTTCCTCTCTTTCTCTTTCATTTCTATATGTGTGGGTATATATGTGTGTATATGTATGTGTATATGTGTGTGTATATGTGTGTATATATGTGTGTGGTGGGGGAGGGGGTGGGGTGGACTGTGTGTGTACGTGTGTGTGAGTGTGTAGGTGTGGTGGGGGTGGGGTGAGGGGGGCAGGGGGTGGTGGGGGGAGGGGGCAGGGGGTGGGGTGGGGGTGGGGTAGGGTGTGTGTGTTCAGGTGTGTGCGTGTGTGTGGCGGGGGGAGGGTGGTGGTGGGGGTGGGGGTGTGGTGGGTGGGTGTGTGTGTGTGGTGGGGCAATCTTAACAATTGTATAGCTTTAATTAATAAATTGTATATCTTTAATTATAATTTTCATTGTATAGTTTTAGATGAAAGTAAATTAATACTTAGTGCCCATTTCATATGAAAGTAGGATTGCACCTCATTGTAAATTAGTAAATTAATAATTGTATACTTTAATTGTTAGTTTAATTGATGAAATGAATTAATTGAGTAGATGAATTAGAAGGAGTACGGGATACATATTTGTTGTTGACATTGTTGTTGGATTATAGTGGATCGATGTTGGGTTGGTTAATAGTAAAAGTGGCATTACCACAGGATTATTGTCCATATGGGGGTGGGATTTTTTAACTTTTTTTGAAAATTACTTTGTATATCGAACAATATATAATTAATAATAATTATTGGATTATTGTCCATATGGAGGTTGGCCAATGTGGGTTTTTAGGTGTATCTGGTGGGTATTCTTTAGTGGTTAATTCTAGATATTATTAATAAAAATAAGTAGGGATCTTTTGGTATGGCTGAAAATGGCTATATTATTGATAATTATTATGTGTGTGGTGGGGGGCAGGGGGTGGTGTGTGTGCATGTACGTGTACATGTGTGTGGTGGGGGAGGGGGTGGCGGTGGGGGAAGGGGGTGGGGCAAGGTGGGGGGGAGGGGACAGGGATGGGGGTGGGTGGTGGGGTAAGGGTGGAGGGCTGCGTGTGTGTCTATTTGTGTGTATGTGCTTAGTGTCCCTTGTAAAAGAATTGATTGATTATTAATTTTTCTAGTAAATTAGTATATGATTGCCCCTTTATTGTAAATTAGTAAATTAATATATGATTAATTATGAATGTAGGATTGCTCCTCATTGTAAATTAGTAAATTAATAATTGTATAATTTAATTGTTAGATTAATTGATGAAAATAATTATTGTGTGTGTGGTGGGTGGCAGGGCGTGTACGTGTGCGTGTACATATGCGTGTGTGTGGTGGGGGAGGGGGTGTACGAAAGTAAATTAATAATTAGTGCTCATTTTTATTTGTAGTAATTGTACATATTTGCATGTCTTCTTCTAATTTTTTTTATTTGTACTAATAACATTTTTTTACAGCAAATGTCTCCTTCAGGTATTCAGACGAAGATGATGATGCTGGTTATGATGATGTCGTCTGGGCTCAGTGGTAGCGGAGGCGACGAGGGCTCCTTGGCCCCTAGGCTCCCCAAATATGGTAAATTTGGGATTACCATCGAGAACTATTAGCGAGATCCCTCGAGCTGGTAAAGACGGTCATCGGCCCGGGGTATATGAGTTGGAAGGAGGTGCCATATGAGCTCAAGTTAGCTGTTTGGGCGGCACAACAGGTAATATATTTATATTTATATGAATATTTCAATTTTAATTTCGATTTTAATTTCATTTTATTATTTATATTTATATTTATTCGCAACTAACATTGTATTTGTTGGACATGAACAATTCAACTTGGATCCAAAGCTATGTGAATCCGTCTTGGAGTAGTTGAGGGAGAAACATAAGACGTGGAAGAAAAATATGCGGACACGGTACTTTGGGAAAACACGAGAGTCTATTATCCAAAGGCGTGAATCCGTTCCGCTGAAGGAGCCGATCTCATTGGCACCATGGAAAAAGTTCATTGACAATGAGATCGGGGAGTGACAATTGGCATCTCGCCAATTGAGGAGGGAAAATCGGGCAAAAAAGACAAACATGCACTAATCCGGTTGGACGTCTTACACTGAGGTGGAGCATAAGATGATGGTAAGATTTAATTTTTCTATAACTACAGAAATATATTATTCTGCATTATTTTACTTTGCGGGGCCGATACTATTTTTACTTTATTTTATTTCAGGGGATAGGGAGTGGCCCTGGGGGTAAGACACATAGGCTCGATACTTATGTGGCTCTTTGGATGAAGAAGGGGAAGGACATTGAGGTCTCCCCGAGCATCGCGACCACGATTGTAAGTAATCCGACAGTTTACTTTTTGTTAATTGTGTTATAATTTTTTAGTTTACTTATTTTACTAATCATGTGCTTTTTGTCATTTTAGGCAAAGCTTAAGGAAGTGCATGAGTCGCAGTCTGATGTCGACAAGGTATCTTTATCCACAGACGCACTCAGCCAAGTGCTTAGCTCTGATCTCAAGGGGAAGACAAGGGGGTGAGCTCGCGGGTGGCCAAATCTAGGATCATCGAATTGGAGACGAGAGACACCGGGTTGGCTCGAACGATGGATTCACATGACGCGAAGCTGTCCCGTTTGGAGGCGACGGTCCAAGATATGTACTCATTCATGAAGCGTACATTGGGCGGAGATCGTAAGGGGAAAGGGAAGGAGAAGGCGGTGGAGGAGGAGGTGAGGGAGGACGATGTGCAGGATGACGAGGATGTGGACCTCACTGCTTCATCACCGACACGTGCATACTTCCATGATCCACTTCCCTATTTGGCTCCCTTCAACAGACCGATGTCAACACTTGGTTGGCCGAGCGTGTTCATATTGGACGTATTTGATGGCCATCGGATAGGGCAGGTGTTGAGGGACCCGAATATCGTCCAGGGTGGAATAGTTCGTGTACGTGAGCTTTAAGAGATCGAGTCCAAGGTTCTCGTCACGCATGTGATAGCCGGGAAGCAGAACTCCCTATTGTGGTTGCGCGAACAATGCGGCACGATGTATATTAGTGGGTGTGTCAATTCTTATATCGTGTGGCCTACTCACTTCCTCACATTTACCCCAGACATGTAGTGACATTAATTTTAAGTTGGTACATTTGAATTATATTTGGATTATATCATCATGTATATTGTTTCTATTTTGAATGTATATTTTCATTATCTTTAGTTTATTTGGATATATGATGTTGGAACAGGTACAACATTGCTATAACAGGTACAAATATACTGCTGGGCAAGTGGCAGTGGCCATACTGCCCAACAATTTTTTTTTAAAATTCTGCCCAAAATTATCACGGCCATTGACCGTGATAATGTTTTTAAAAGGGTCAAGGCTTTGTCACAGTTATTAACCATGACTAAACTTGTCACGGTCAGGGGCCGTGACACGACCGTGACAAGTCTAGCGAACTTGTCACGGTCAATGACCGTGACAAGTCTGTGACAAAAAAAGTTGTCTCGCCCCGAATTATCACGGTCATTGACCTTGACAAGTTCAACTTATCAAGGTCAATGACCATGACAATTTGACATCTTTTATTTCATGATTTGTGGACAAAATTGTGAATTTTGGGTTAAAGTTGTAAAACCCAGATTTTGGGAAAATCTTACATCTGAGGTGTATATATGGATTCGAGGGTATATAAATGGTTGGTTTGAGTTATAATGATATATATATATATATATATATATATATATATATATATATATATATATATTTGGGTTAAAGATTGATGGAGAGAATTTGATGTAATTGGTTTTTGGAAATTTTGGCTTTTGAAGAAAAATAGCCATTCTCATAGCTCTGAACAGGACGAATTGATTCGGCCCCCTTTTCGAATGGTTTTAGAATGTTCTAGCTTCCCAAGTCTGAGTGACCGAATCGATTCGGACCCAAAGTCGAATAGATTCAGACTAAGATAGATGCCCAGGTCTTTTGGACTGAATCGATTCTCTTTGGAAGGTGAATCGATTCGCTGGGCCGAATCGATTTGGATTGGACCCGAATCGATTAAAAAATAGGGCAATTTTGAGTGAGGTTTTTCTAGAGCGATTTTTGTTCCGTTTCGTTTGGGTTTATCTATGGAGAACCCTTATATGAGTTATGAGGACTATGTTTTGGAGACCTTTAGAGAGTTTTCTTTATGATGAAATGATGGGGCCATCTTGGATTATTTCATGAGAAAACAAATTCAAGGATAATCGTATAGTCGAGTGGGAAATCCCACTATAATCACGACTTCTATTTTGATATAGTTATGGGTTTATAAGAGAGGGGCCAGATGTGCTTAATGATGTTGTAATTTTGGATTAAATCTAAAATGTGATAACGTTAAGGGTTTATATGATCGATTGAACCATAATATGGATTGGGGATGATGATCATTGATCGGTGTGTACTCAGATATAGATGATATCCTTAATATCGATTAAATTGGGAGATTAATCATACTAATAGAAGTTATGTTTGAGTTCCAAGTGAGGGATCGTATCGTGTATATAAGTTTGTAAGGTATGCGAGTTAGCAACGGTTAGTATAATGAGAGTTATATACTATAAATGAATTCACTTTCTTTACATACGGATGAAATTTAGTATGTATACCCACATGGTGTAATTGTATATACCTTGTGTGATGGTTTTCATTTATATGATGTGATTGTATATATATGTAGTGTGAATGATATATATATATATATATATATACACTTATTGTGTGGGCATACCCTCCAGTGCTATCATGGGTAGTTGCGCGATGTGGGTGAGGCCCCTATCTTGAGGAGCAGGGTGCGTATAGTCCCCAAGACATAGTCGTTCATTATTATTTGTGTGATTTTATTTTGGGGTGAGAAGTTTTGGGTATGATTCGTTCTCACGTTTCGGTTTGGAACTATGACCACTTCCCACACTTTGTGAGTTATTTTATTACCATGGCGGTGTGATAATAGTCCGATATATGGTAACCCGAGATAAATTGAGTAATTCCTAGAAGATGATAGCATTGTGAAGTATTTTGTATATCCCTATGTGATTGGATTTTTAGATGATTATATGTACGCTAAGTGTGTTATGTTTTCTTAATTATTGGGATTGAATGATTGTGCTTTATAACTAGAGTAAAGTTATAGACCGTAAATGTTTCGGAGCATTATCTTATGTAGGTGCCTTATATGTATTGGTAGTTATGTGTGGGTAACTGAGGGCATAATGGATCTCGGTGGCTAATACTGTCAAGGAGTAGTGTATCGGGGGGGTTCCGTGTTCGGATTTCTCTTGCGAGACATCCCACGCACGAAACGCAGTGCAATATTGGAAGTGGGGAGAAGTTTAGTCTTTAGTACTCAGATTAATACGATATAGTGAAACGAGATTTTATGAAATAATCTGGGGTAAAATATTAATTAAGTTGATGATGTTATATGCATCATACACTGAGGACATAACGAATCTCGACAATCAACAGTGTCAAGGAGTAGTGTATCGCGGGGGTTCCTTGTTTGAATTTCGCTTGCGAGGCGTCCCACGCACGAAATGCAGTACACTATCGAAAGTTGGGCGAAGTCTAGTCCCATATATTAAATAAATAATTTGGGGTTATATGCATCTTGCATTGAGGACATAATAAACCTTGATAATTAACACTGTCAAGGAGTAGAGTATCGGGGGGTTCCTTGTTTGGATTTCGCTTGCGAGACGTCCCACGCACGAAACGTAGTGCAGTGTTGAGAGTTGGGAGAAGTTTAGTCCTTAGCATTTAGATGCTAATAACTCACGTGTGACACCCCACCTAATAAATTACGGGGTGATGAATTCTATACCAGATTAAAACAGGAATCTCATATGGTTGATTCTTAGCATCACTGTCGAAAACCAAATTAATTACTAATAACTTGTTAGGGTGGAGTCAATTTAACAAATATTTTAAACAAACCAACTAAATAAAACATTCACACAGTTTATATACACGAAACTAAAATGAAATAAAATAATCGAACACTCGGTACAACATAATACAACCAAATCGAATGTCGAATAAAAAGGCGATAAAATAATAAATGAACACAGTTGGGCTATCGGCCCAAGTGTATCCATAGTACCTCTTATCTAAATCACAAGGATAGAAGCGTCTAAAATAAACCTGCTTGCATCCACAACTACTGCAGCAAATGTGTGACTCGAAGGATTCATCATCCATGCATCCCTGTGTCTGGACACCTATATATATATACATATATAGCAAGAGAGGGGAAAATAGAGAAATGGGTCAGAGCCCGAGTTTTGAAAATATTTTAGCATGTGCTTAACATACTTTAATATTTAAAATACAATACTCTCCATATTTAAACTGGTGTTCCACTCACATGAGATACCCCTCACCTCTCATCTAATCGTGCACACCTAACGCATGTATTTTAAAACACCTTAGTTAACTACCTAGCCTAACTAGCACCTTGCATAACTCCCAAGTCACCATACGGTAACACGTACCCTGCGTCCTGCGTAATATAAAATATTCTAAGCTATCGCCCGAGCTTATACATTATAATTTCTCACTTATGATTCATCCGTACATTATGAATAAGTTGCAATAGTTATTTACACTATTCATGTTTTAGTCTTATCAGCCTCATATATAATATTCCCATCTTTATATACGTATATCACCTATTTTATTTCAGATTTTATACTCCCGGGAGATCCAGATTTTATCTCACATTCCATGCTTAATTATGTATGTATATATATGTTTCACATCTCATATAAATATATATATATATATATATACTATATACTATACACATCAAGTATATCCATACTTATATATTGATAATAAAAATATAGCACCCTGTCGCGGCCCTTATCAACATAGGGCGCGACCCTACTGAACTCGGTGTGCGGTCCTACAAGTAATGGGCGCGACACTCACCCCTTGTCTTAAAAAATAGACCGCGGCCCTACGATGTACATGGCGCGGCACCTGTGTCTCTAACCTCATGTAGGGTGCAACACTTTGTGTTTGCCTTATAAGCCGCATCCCTTTCTACTATAGCAACTCTGGACTTACGTCACGTGCTCAGGACACGTGAAACTCACATACCTCTTATAAATAGAGGACTACACCTCGAAATAAAGGATTTATTTCATACGACTGGAGCAGTTTCTACAGTACCAATTCTCTCTACACTTCCCCTCCATAGAAATCAGGAATTGTTCATCCATATTGCAGCGACCTCTCCGGCACACCGGGATCATCAGTCATCATGTACTCTCCTTTTATTCTTATACTTGTACGCCTCTTTAGGCATGATTATATTGTATAAAATAATGAATATAATGAGAGTAGAACACCATAGTAGACGTAGGCCTATTTTAGAGGCTGAACCACTCTATATCTTGTGTTTGTGTCTCCTGACTTGCTTTTCTTGTTCATTACATACTTTACTCTTGACTTGCTGGTACGAGAACGACAAGTGGACGATTTCTCGTATCATCAATCTAGCACCCTCTGTGGGAAATCGAGATATTTTAATCTTGTTTCTCTATATTTCGAGTTCTTCAACACCTTATTTTATTCATGGGGATCCTTTGGATCATTGTCTCACGAATAGATTCAAGTTAGTGAGCTCTATTTTATATTCACACCCTTAAATGGGTAATTTGTATATTCAAATAGCAGATTTGTATATTCAGATCTGTTCTGGTCTCTCTTTTATGACCCTGGATCTAACTTACATACCCCTGTGATATCATTTCATTTAGATGTTGCTGAAAAGCATGATGGGATTTACCCTCGAAAAGATGAATGGTTAGGGAAAATTATGTTCACCCCCATTATTTGCCCATGATATAGGGTTTTATTGTTATTCTTTTCCCACGATCTAGGGTTTTATCGTTAGAATCATGCCATTATGTGCATCGGGAGGTTAATCTTTCATGGATAGACCCTAGTAGGCGTGCTCTCCTCCTGTTTCGGGAGAAAAACTCAGTTTATGAGTTTCGATTTGGGATTTCTCTCCCCCCGCCTAGCAGGGGATACAACAGGTAGTTTAAATACCTTCATGCCACGGCCTGTACTAGTGTAGTCGTGTTACTGAACCTTTAAAACATCAAGGAATGGATTCAGGAGGTCTGTAGCTCAACCTTGGTGAATGTAATACAAAGGCCACGGCAGTGCACCCAGGTGTTATACTAGCCGCGACACCTTTCAACAGTGCAGCAGTACAACCCTGCATCCCTATTTCCTACTTAGGGTCTGTGATTACTCACTTTTACTAGTTTTATCCCATATTATACATATACTTTGTAAAGACTAACAAAAGCAGAAAATGGAAGGAGAGTCCATCGAGAGCACATAAATCAAAGATGAGATTGTGCAGTTGTACAATCACCTCAACCACCTCTACAACAATCATGCCTCACTCCAGACCCAGGTCAACTACCTTACTCAGAGGGTGCTAATGCTCGAGGCCGCGACATCTCCCAATGGGGGTGTGTAAGGACACAAATTTCCAATTGAGTCCATATATAGTTTTGGCTCAATTCCGGACAAAAACATTTATTCATAGGATAGTATTTATTGTAATATTCACAAGCCTATGAAGTGTATGTTGAAGACGTAGCGGAAAAGAATTTAAAGCTTCATCAAAATGCTGATTTGCGTGCCTCGTTTCTACGTCATCATCTAAGGTTCCATGCTCCCAAGGTATGAATGTAATTATATTGATATAGGAGCTTGGAACAATGTTTAGTTGGGTGTTAGGTTTAATAAAAGCCATGTTTATTTCAGAAATAATTTAAAAAGAACTTTATATTAATATATATAAATGTTTCTGGGCCAAAATAGAATTTAACAAAAATTTCTGAAACTCGTTCGAAATTTCGTTCGAACGAGATTTTTCGTTCGAACCAAACTTCGTTCGAACGAGACTGCTTTCCAACCAAACTGGTCAGTCGTTAGATAAGTCGTTCGAACGACTTTCTCGTTCTAACGAGGTATCTAACGAGGTTCTAACGAGCCCAGGCTGGTCACTCGTTAGAAACCTCGTTCGAACGACAGTCAAAGTCGTTCGAACGAGAATGCCAGGCGGGAACAGTTTTGAGCAGTTTTTTGGCAGTTTTTCCCCACTTTCCCCACTTGTTTTTTAACCAACTTTTTCAGACTTATTTATGAACGGGAATCTCTTTTTCTAACTCATCTTTTTCATACCAAACAAACTCCTAGAGAGTGTTTTGAGAGAAAATTTATTTAAGGAAAAAGATCAAGTTTAGAGTGTCATTTTTGAAGAAAAATTCTACACACTCTAGTTTACACCCAATAGTTGCTTTATCCAAGTTCTCTATATTCATATCTTTACTTGGAGTTTTTGGCACCGGTGTTTCTCTACCGAAATTAAAAAGGAGACGTTTCGGGTTTGCTTCTATTTCCCATCACAAAGAAGAAGACATTTGTTGCGGTTTTACTCACTTGGAGAAAGGCTCCAAGCTTGGGTGACGGTGTGCCTAATTGCCCGATCGGTGAAGTCCGAGACCACGGTGGAGGTCCGTTGGTTATCCGCTAATTGGAGGTTGATACAAGAAGGAGCATCATGGCTTGAGAGGGTTCGAGTTTAGGAAGTAAGTCTTTTGTCTTGTATTTTGTAATACCATTTTTAGTGGATTTGAGGCTAGGGCCGTCCCGAGGTTTTTTCCCGTTAGTGGGTTTTTCCTCGTATATCGCGGTGTAGTGTGACCTTGTTTATTTTATCTTGCCCAAAATTTAGAACGCATGCTTAGGTTTAATTTCAAGATAAAATTGGGTTTAATTCTCACACTCATTTAATTTGGGACTTAAATTAAATATTGGATAAAATTGGTTTATTCAAGTCACTTGCTTTAATATGGTTTCGCCTAACTTTGGATATAATTGTTAATTATGACTTAGGGAAATTCTAGGACTTGAATTATGATGTTTTAATTTATTTCTTAAGATATTAAGACCCGGCCTTGTTGTTTTGTTGTTGAACCATCTTTTATTATACGCTTCCGCATTTGTGAAAAAGGAAATTAATATTTTAACTTTGGTCTTTCAGGGTGCGACACCCAAGATCATAGCTTCAGTAGCTTTTGATGCCGCGGCAGTTGAAGAGGCTCTTACCGCAGAAGGAGTCGGCAGGAGGTAGAAAAGGAGAGCTGAGAAGGTAGAGAAGAGGTCTGGGGCCTACACTCTGTTAAGCTTCCCGATTGAAGAGATCTTTGAGTTCATCAAAGAGGACAAGCTGCTGAGATGGCCAGAAAAGCTGAGAGCTCCACCCCATAAGAGGAACAAAGCTACTTGGTGCAAATTCCATCAGGACTATGACCATGACACCGAGCAATGTTATGCTTTGAAGGATGAAATTGAAAGGCTAATTGGATAGAGGATGCTGCGGAGGTTCCTCGAAGATGTTTAGGGGATGCAACCTTATCTCACATGCCACATGCCCATTTTCCATGCTTCTCTTATATTCCATTTGTCCTTAGTTTACAGTGACAACTCCTCTTATGCTGTCTTAAACTAAACTTTGTGTTATCTTTACAAAGTCATATATATGAATAGTTAAAATCAAGTTCACCTTAATAGTGTCATATTTTGATTCTCATTTCCATGAAATGTTATCTTATAAAGACCATTTTCTTCTTAAACAGATCCAGATCCGAAGCAATATGTTATTTCGGGAATGATAATATCTAAATGGGCTATGATGCTCGACAAGATAGCTGATTGTTTGAAAGTTAATGATAATAAAAAGGGGCAAGATCAAATATTAGAAGCAGTTATGCAAGATTGGGCTGCAACGTCTCCTATAAGATCTTCCAATGCCCGCTCTTAGCTTTCGGGATGCATCATTATAAGTCGAGAGACTTATAATATCTAGCCTAAGGATGCTTGAAAATATCCTATATGTTAGCTGTGGGTGGCTTAATAACATAATCCAGCCTGAGGAGGCTTGAAAATATCCTATATGATTGCTGTGGGTGGCTTAATAACATAACCCAGCCTGAGGAGTCTTGAAAATATCTTATATGTTAGTTGTGGGTAGCTTAATAACATATCACATCCTGAGGAGGGTTAAAAATATCCTATATGTTAGCTGTGGGTGGCTTAATAACATAACCCAGCCTGAGGAGGCTTGAAAAAATCCTATATGTTAGCTGTGGGTGGCTTAATAACATAACCCAGCCCGAGGACGCTTGAAAATATCCTATGTGTTAGCTGTGGGTGGCTTAATAACATAACCCAGCCTGAGGAGGCTTGAAAACTACCGCGGATGTTAGCTGTGGGCGGCTTAATAACATAACCCAGCCTGGGAAGGCTTGATAATATCCCACTTACATACAGAATGGTGGTGCTAATGAAGATAGAGGACATACTTCATGAAAGTAATGATAGCGACCGTCAAGCAACCATGGGCAGAGAGTGCAGTAACCCTGTTAATATAGCTGCAACCGTTAAAAGCAGCTTTCAAAAAGCTTCTGGCAACTAAAGCGACTAAAGGGGATGAAAAGACAGCCTACTTTGTATGTTCCATTTTGTTATGGGATGAAAACAAACAAAGATGCAAAAGATGGGTTTCAAACACTTGAAGGTGTCACGGCCTTATTCAAAAGGATAACTTTTTATGTTCAACAGGAACTGCCGCGGCCTTATTCAAGAGGCAACACTTCCACGCTTTGGTGCAAGGGGTCGCAGCCTCTAATAAATAATTATGAAGGTTCATTGACATTACTCGAGGGTGTCGGGGCAGTTCAGTCAACGGTTATTGAAAAAATATGTTATAGTGCTGCAGACGTATTTCTACAAGTTCATCCAAAAGGCAGTTGTGTTCAAGTCATGAGAGGCATACAGAAAGTATTCAATTAATCATTGAAACGAGCAAAAAGAAGATACAAAAGATATAAGAGAGTGAAGCCAATATGATTAATGTTTAAAAGGTGGCCGCAGCCTTGATATTATCTGTTAAAGATTACGAGCATATGGGTTGCGGCCACTGCAAAAGTAAAGTAAACAGAAGGGACGCAACCCTCTATTAATGATAAAAAATGAAACAAACTCAGGAAGTAACATCATCATGCTCATCAGCCTCCTCCCCATCCGCGGCTGTTTCAGTCTCTTCCTCTATGACCGCTGCCTCTGCTTCCGCTCTCAGCCTGGCTTTCTCCTCATCCATGAACTTTAACTCAGTAATGCATTCTTGGTGTTTATCATCACTAAGTATCTAGGCAAGAACATTTTCCTTGGTCTCAGGGAAGTTCTTTATAGTCCTATGCCTTAGCTCCTGGTATCCGAGGAGATATGCTCTATTATTCACAAGGAAGAAGTCCCTAGAGCCTTTGAATGACTCTACTGCATGGTCAATGGCCAGCTGAAGGGCATCACCATGTTCTGCCTCCATCTTCTTTATTTCAGTGGCATGGTCTATGGCATCTTGGGCGGACTTGGCCTCCAGCTCTTCGTACTTCGTTTGTAGAAGTACGAGATTATGATTTAAAATTTCTGCGGCCTGTACAGCTTCCGCTGTTTGAGCCTTGGAGGCCTTGAGGGATTTCGGGGCCTGTTTAAAGTTTTCCTCTTCCTCTTCCCTCTTATTGTTGGCAGAAGTCAGGTCCATTTGGGCCACCTTAAGATCTACGACAAAAGATTATTTCTCGGCCTCAAATGATGTAGTCCGTGAAGCCTCAAGATCCGCGGCATGAACCCTCTTCTCGGCCTCTCTCAACTTTTAAAGGGCCTCATACTTCCTTTTTTGGGATATGATGACATCCGCGACCTGAAATTAAAAAACAATGTTAGTTGCAGTATATGGAACAAAAGAGAAAAACGAAGACAAGTCACTTACCCTCAGAAGACTATGGAGGCTGCAGTTCTCCAGGTCATTGTGGTCTTCTCCCACCAGCTTGTCAAGGTTCGCAGCATCAAGGGCCCTCTTCATTCTCCATGCAACCTTCGCGCTAGTGTCCCATAAGGACTCGGGGTCAGGTTGTCTCAACTGAGGCTGCGGAAGACCATCGGGACCAGAAGCACCACGACACTGAGGAGGTGCTAAGTTTGCATTAATTGCAACTATAGGTGGCGACGGCGGAGAAGCTGTGTTAAGTGGAGCATCTTCTGATATCAAGCATGTCGCGGCCAAGTTGGCTCCTATATCGTCATCAAATTCAGGTTGTGGTTGGGTTGCAATGCCAGTTTTCTCTGCGATAGGAGTTGAGTTTACGGTCGGAGTGTCCAAATCATTTGACGAAGCCACGGCAGGAGCCTTAGCTTTGGACCTTTTCCGATTCCTGCTCCGCACAGTATTTTTTAGAACGACCGCGTCCTTGTCCATTTCCACCAATTGTGCGGCCAACAATTCCCTCTCAATGTCCTCACCTGAAAAAGTAACAGAAAATATTAGAAATGAAATTTAGGAGAATAAGTTACCGCGAAATAAAAATTATGACGGTCATGGTATTACCTTCCGTGGCCATAACTTGAGGAATGGGCTTGTTGGGAAAAAACCATGCTTCGAATATAGTCGCTATGTAGCAAGTGTGCTGAACTTTTTATGTTCAATAGGAACTATCGCGGCCTTAGCAACTCTGTTCTCTTGTCGCTTGTTCAAATGCAGATTGTCAAGAACTGCAGAAAAGATAATTTAAAGGTTAGTGGAAGTTAATATAGAAAATATGAAGAAAGGATGCGGCTATAGTCTTGATACCTAATTTTGATGGAGACCCCCATTGTCGCGGAATTCTATACGACCTTTCCCTTTCGTTCTCCTCGAGGTGAATCTCCCAGCCTTCGTCAGAGATATAAAAATACTTCTCCTTCCAATTCTTCACATTGGTCAGCCTCCCAGTATAAAGGGTCTCATCCCTGCCGCGGACAGAGAAGTAGTAGTACCCTACGAACTTCACTGAGTTCTCCTTTGGACGATAGAAGTGAAAGAACTCTGTGGGAGTGATGTCCCTTTTGAATAGATTCTCCCAAAGGACAACCGCAGTAAGAATGGCTCTCCAACCATTAGGATCTAACTGGGCTGGGGCCAGTTTCATTATCGGAAAAAGGCGATGGATGGGAATAGGTATAGGCAGCCACAACCCGTAAATAAAAGCATAAAGCGGGAAGCCATCATCAGCCAGAGCCGTGCAAAGTCTTTGGTTCATGGCAGGTGCTGAGCACATCAATTTTTTTGGAAATTCGAAGGCTTCAGCCACCTGCTCAACCTAGTCTTGGGTCATGGCGCTGCGGATATCAAGTGCAGCTAGGGGTCTCTCATCCCTCCCAGATGTGCCAGCTGGGTTATCTATAACTTTTGCGGCATCATCCTCTGCACCCGCGGTATGATTACTTGAATTGGATTATTCTTCCATCGGCATAGACTGAATATCCTTCCCAGACGTAGAGTTCGCGGAGTCTGAGTCTAGTATCACGCAGTTGGGGAAATCCCTTAGTTTGTAAGTCCCTATTGATTTTAGAGGGGGCACAAAAGTGAGTTCAGGAGGAGAGGTTCCAAAGTTCTTTACCCAAAAGCCTCTTAGAAACTCGTCTGGGTCAAAGCTCATATAGCTACAGCAGTACCTGAAAAGCAGAGTCCGTAGTTATGCACCGCAGCCAGTATGGTTTGGAAAAGACTTTAAGAAGCCACGGGAATATTATGTATGAATAGAAAATATTTCCTAAGGAATCCTCCTTTGACCCCGCTGGCCGCAATCACCTCCTAAATCAGTAGGGGAACATACACTTCCGCGACAACAGGCTCAAATGGAATTGGAGATCTGTGACCACGGCCATTTCTAAAATTACTAAAGTTTAATTTAAGAAATTCTAATAGCAATTACAATTATTTATCCCTAGAAAACCCCACCGCCGCGGCGGATTAAGTAGATATGCATCAAAGTGCCGTAGAGGATAAGTCTCAGAACTTAAAGGACCGCGGCCATCTCCCACGATATGCCACAGATAAGGACCAAAACAACAAGGGAATAGAGTAATGAAATTCTATCATGCCGCGACCTCTTTCTGAAACAGTTTAGTATCTAACGTTTAATCGATTTAAGATCAAATTCATAGATTACAAGGAGTTTTGACTATGAACAACAAGAACAACTATATGATTTTCATGGCATTTGGAAGATCAGAGGCTCAGTTCGGTATACAAAGATTAATCCTAACAATTATTGATGTGCTCAGCGTTAATGAGTGTTCAATTATAGGGAGATAACAGATTTTCAATTGGAACCCTAAGTTTTTCTATCAAGCAATGCAGCGTGTTTGTAGATTCAAAGAAGAAGCGCGAGCTACGAAAAATATTTACAAAGATTGATTGAAAAGTTACCTGTAAATGAAGGAATCGGCGATGCTCAGCCTCACACCACCTTGAAACCACCACTCAAAGCCACGAAGGGTCGCCGGAAAGTGAATGGAGTTGGACATAGAGATTTTCTCTCAAGGTTTTGGAAACATAATGAAGTCCACGACCAGAAACAATTTATATAAGAGAGCGCGGAAGACGAATCGTCGCTTTGAAAAATACCGCAACACGTAAAGTAACTAAGCCTCATCTCCAATCAAATTCTCTTGGCACTACGACTTGGGGGATTATTGATAATATAAATATAGCACCCTGTCGCGCACCCTTATCAACATACGGGGCGACCCTACTGAACTTGGTGTGCGGCCCTACAAGTACTGGGCGCGGCACTCACCCCTTGTCTTAAAAAATAGATCGCGGCCCTACCATGTATAGGGCACAACACCTACATCTCTAGCCTCATGTAGGGTGCGAAACTTTGTGTTTGCCTTATAGGTCGCATCCCTTTCTACTACAACAACTCCAGACTTACGTCACGTGCTCAGGACACGTGATAACTCACATACCTCTTATAAATAGAGGACTACACCTCAAAATAAAGGATCGATTCCATACGAACGGAGAAGTTTCTACAGTACCGATTCTCTCTACTCTTCCCTTCCATACAAATCGGGAATTGCTCATCCATGTTACAGCGACCTCTCCGGCACACCGAGATCATCAGTCATCATGTACTCTCTTTTTATTCTCATACTTGTACACCTCTTTAGGCATGATTATATTGTATAAAACAATGAATATAATGAGAGTAGAGCACCACAGTGGACGTAGGCCTATTTTAGAGGCTGAACCACTCTATATCTTGTGTTCATGTCTTCTGACTTGCTTTTCTTGTTCATTACATACTTTACTCTTGAATTGCTGGTACGAGAACGAGAAGTGGACGATTTCTCGTATCATCATATATCGCACACTATATAAGTATAATAACCATCCCTCAGAGCTATAACTCAATGGATGCACTCTCTCAATGCTATCATCTTCCAGGGAATTACTCACACACCATCCTGGGTACTAGCAGTCGGACTCTCACACCAAATTGATAAAAATCAAACCAAAACATATAGGAAGCGTTCATAGTTCCTCACCAAAAATGAGAAGGAAACATACCCACCACATATCACCCCTGATAAAAGTCACTTAATATAAAATGGATGCTATGACCTGGGGACTATACGCTCCTTGCTCCTCAAGTCAGGGCCTCACCCACATCGCGCAGCTTCCCATGATAGCACTAGAGTTGTATGCTTCACATAAAATACCATTCACACGCAGATATATTTATAATTATATCACATACATACTTCCTCTATACCCATATATATATCATCATCAAATTCGACTATACATGCCTATCTCTCGTAGCATTAGCCTGTAATCCCGAATATACATATTCAATTTAATTCCAAAAGAATTGGCTTACTTATAATATAAATATCAAATTTTTTTATTCTAAATATTAATCTTATCAAAACTATCTCGTATCCCAATTACATCTGAAATTCCTATTCGAATCACAAGGATCCTTTTTTCATTAGAACTCTTAAAAATCACAAATTTTCACAACTTTAATTTATGGCAGATTACACACCTTGCACTAAAACAACTATAACTCACTCTACATAAGTCCAATTGACCTAATTAAAATCTCATTAGAAATATAACTTCCATAACTTTATTTTCATCAATATCTCATCATCTAATTCAAATCACACAGAAAATGGCATTCATTTGAATTGTCTATAAAATTTTCGTAACTTAGCTGTTCTGGCAGGTAAAACACCTTGCACTAAAACAGTTATAACTCACTCTACATACGCCCAATTTTCCTCATTAAAACCTCATTAGAAATATAACTTCCATACCTTTCTTTTCATTCATAAATGAGCATCTAATTAAAATTATACAGAAAATGGCATGCGTTTGAATTCATGCCAAAATTTCTGGCAGATTAAAAAATTATCTTAATTCAATTTCATGGTTTCTTCAATCCTCACAAGAACTATTCAGGATCACATATTTTGAATGAATTAATGTAATATTTCTTTATTAAGATTCTATACATCATATGGGGTTGAATGTTTTTCCCAGATTTCTATGGTATAAACATCACATCCAATTTCTATGAAATCATTTCACAAAAACCCATTTTCTCACATGAATCCCGAACCCAAAAATTCATATTTTTCACCAACTATAATATGAATTAAGACACATATATAATATCAAAGAAAGATAAACACTTTCCTTGATGGATAAATCCGACGACTTCGTCCTGAAATTTGTTGGAGCTTGGACGGATTTCTCTTCTTCCTCTTCTTCCTGTCTTTATTTTCTTTCTTCTCTTTCTCTCTCTTAGTCATTTTAATTGGGTAAATAAGACTTCTACTCTTATTAAACCCGAAATTGGGTGTATACCCAATTGTAAAAAGACTCATGTACTTGAATGCGAGTCCCGACTAGTCCAAAAAGCTCCGAAACCCAACCATTACCCCCGGGTACTTCGTTTTGACTATTTCGACCCATTCGGGATCAACAGTGCACTCAAAATCACCATCCAATTCACTTATCAAAAATTTACTTTTTGAACCCAACACAGCTCTACACGTGTGTTCCGAATAAAATATTACCACTCGTCGCTTTTGCCCGCCTGCGACATGATATAAAAATAATCCAACTCATTTACTTATTCCCATAAGTAAATATAGTACATATAAATATTAATCTGATTCTTTTCAATTAATATTTAATCCTATCATTTTATTTCCCAAATTATTAAATTACAAGCACTTGTGTAATTTGAATACTCATAAAAGTACGGGGTGTTACATACTTCTCCCCTTACAAGGGAATTTCGTCCCCGAAATTTGGATATGCCTGGTACCAAATATTTTATATCCTTAACCCTATGGCATCATGTACTACCAAAAATTAAATCATGAAAACATTTCAGTGCCTCGACTATACACCCGCTGGTGGTACTCACCTATCTAAAGGCCTACTTGTCACACCCCGCAAAATCCGACAGACGGGGTGGGCAGCCACCGCCGCCGAACTATGCCAGGCGTGAACTAAATAAATACCATTCTTAGCATGAGACATATATGATACATAAATAAATCAGTCCATAAGATAAATAATTGAATCAATCCCAAATGATCATAAACAACTGTGCGATAAAAGATTCATCACATGCTAACTCCAAAAATCCATTCTCCAATAACGATTAAATAAAATCTGAAATAATCCCAAAATAAATCCTATAAAAAACTTTGGAACCGAATGGACAAATAAAACACAAATGAAGTCTCATAATTAAATACGATTGAAAAGAAAGTCTAAACTAAAACAAAGCGATAAAGTAAATCAGCTCTAGCTGCACCTCCAAATGATAACTCCGATAAACTTATGCTGCTTCTGTAATTCTAATCCTGAAAAAAATTAGTCAATGCATGGGCCAGAGCCAAATCCCTGAGCAAGAATACACACTACTCCCCTCAACTAGGATCCTTGAATCCAAACAGTAGCATTATACGCAATAAATATCACAATAGAATATTTTAAATTAAACGGGATGATTAAACGCGAAAAATATAAATCACTAACTACCTGAAGAAATCCCCATTTATAAAGGCACACCAATATGATTTTAAATTACCAAGTACTACGATGTTAATTTAATTAAATTAACCAACTTTTACTATAGTTCTCACTTTTTATTAAAGTGTCACACTACCCCTTGTCAATCGCCCTCCGACCCGTTTAAACTGTCGGCCCCAACACATGACAAGGTTCCACACACGACACGACATAAATCGCCCTCTGACCCGTTTAAACTGTCGGCCCCGACACATTATGTCGCCACAAATTTTAATACCCGTTTTTGTCTTAGGCATTAATTCTCAATTTCCAATTTCATAATTTATAAATTACCCTACCCTTTTAATCGATGTGAGATCCTCAAAATACCCCTTAGTCCCATACCTAAGGGTCCCAAAGTTATCAATACGTCTTAACCTATGTATAGGAGGATTTTCTAACATAAATCTCGACCTAGTCTCGTACCTAGACTAGCGTAATGACGATAAAGTAATAAAAATCAGCCCACCCTCAAGATGATAAAAATGTAATAATCTACCCTCACTAGTCCCATACCTAGAAGGCGTAAATCATTAAAAGGACTACCCACTAGTCCCATACCTAGAAGGCATCCTAAAGTATAGGGAGAGAAAAATTACCCAACAACCCGTCGTCACAAGGCAATATAATAATACCAAAAAGTCACACAAACAAGCATAATTAATCAACGTATTAAACTATGCATGAAAGTTCAATTCAATTAAATCTTAATTTAATTATCAACTCATCAACAATACCCAATTAATCTCATTTAATTATTTTAATTCATTATATATTCATCAAAAACCAAATTTTATTATCTCTACATGTATTACATGAGTTATACGAACACAAAAATTATTTATTTTAAAATTAGGGTTTTTCTATATGCACGTACACCAATAAAACCCAAAATCCACTCATCAATCCTACATACCCAAGGGTTATGAATATTATTCAGATTAAAAGATTTAATAAAACCATCCCCATAATTAGTGTCTAGTTTCCTAATTAAGTCACTACTTTATTTTAAGAAAACATGTAATTAAGTGTTTACGCGAAACTTAAAACGCATAATACTAAAGGAAAAGAATAGAGTGTTCATGCCTGTAAAGATTGTGTTGAAAATCTGATTACAAATATGGATTCCTCTCGAAAAATTAGAAGAGAAGTGTTCTTAAACAAACTTGATTAAGCCCCACTTAAGCCTCCCAAAACTTGTGACAAAAACTTGATTATGAACAAGGTTGATGATTATGAGTGATAGGAAAAATATTTGGAAGTGTTTCCTGGTGGAAAACTGAAAAAAAGTGATTATGAGAAGCCCCCTACGGATTAACAAGGTTATAAAATGATTAGGAGACCTAATCCTACACAAATACCCAAAACAGGCTTACTACTCAGGTTTTCTGGGAGGGTCGATCGATCGACCCCCAGGCATCGATCGATCGATTGCCTCCGAAAACTGACAGTTTTGCCTAAAAATTTATAAGGGACAATTATTTCCAAAAATCATATAAAATCCATTCTAACTGCGATTTTAATTCCGCTTGAAGTTTTATTCTTTTAAAATCATAACCAACATACTTATCCAATAAAAATTATTAAATTCAAAATTTTATTTTCTCCAAAAATTCCAATTAATTAATTAAAATAATAAATAAAAACAAGGGGTGTTACACTACTCACTATAGCCCCATCTTAACGATAAGTTTGTTCAAATACTTTCATACTGATATGATCCGTCGTTCATAAGGTCTCACCTTGATAACGGTACACAAACACATTATGATTCTACTAACAATATCCCAATAAGACGAGCCTACACGTCACTGGCTCAATCATCTCAATACTGATGGATGTTCGCACATCACTAACTGCCAGCTTCCCTTATTTACCAAAGCATAAAACTCCCCTCATGAGAGAAACAATGATAACACCTAACAAATCATGTCAGTCCTTAAAACTTTGATTCGTGGCAAAGTAACTCTTTCGAGGTTCATAACCCGTACAAAACAGTTTATGGTTAAGTCCATACTTGCCCAACCATGAACTCTATTAGTCTGCCTATCCATCCCATTACTGGAATCACTAATTTCGATTGATCCACTCAAACCAACCTTTTTACATCTACGAGTGGTTCACCTGGAGATAACTTCACTACATCTCACTCAACACCAATCCACACGCTTAATATTTCACATTACGTGGTACATCTTTCTCCCCTTTTCATGGGGTATACCAAAACTGTGACCCATGCATCTTCTCCAAAATTATGCACTTCCAAGGTGCTTTTCATGTGGTAGTAATCAATATTCTGCTTATGCACGAGCCAACCTTAACATTTTACTGAGTAAGACTCCGCTCAACTTTCCTAAAATAGTTGGGTCTTCTTTTATGAAGAGGTATCCTTTACATCTCTTTCCCCAGTCATTCAATCCATCTCGGGTGTGATAGTTCTCCTTGCACACATATACTTGTATTATCATCATTTTCACACGACATTTGATTCATCATACCATTTCAGCTTTGTTGTAACTGCCCATTAGGCATATATTCCACACATCTATTCCTACGTCATCTTCTCTCGGACGATTCAATTCAGCTAACCAGGGTGGCCATACACCCATTAATCCGCGCATATTAATGTAAACATCACATACGTTTCACACGTAATACACAAAATCCTGCCGCCCTATCATTCACAGCGTGGCTATCATACTTGGGTATTCTCAATCAACCCATATATCAAAATTTTAATTGTCATTAACATCATTCCACCCTTCAACTTTCGGTGAAAAGAAGAAAAAAAATTCCAGTTCTCTGTCATGGCACTACCGGCTCCACTGGCCTTATATTGTAATATAACTTTTGACTCACAGTTATAACTAGATACTCATATATTAACCAAGGTACCAGACTCGTGGACTAAAGACCAAACATCTCCTCACTTCCAAAGACGCGTTGAGTTTCATGCGTGGGACGTCTCGCAAAGCAAAATCCAAATAAGGAACCCCCCAATACACTACTACCTACCATTATCGGAACATCGAAATCCGTTAAGCCCTCAGTCCATAACACGTACGCTCAAACTCCTGTCTCTTGACAAAATAGTATACTCGTCAACTATATGTTACACAAGACCACATATATCATGACGCTTTTAAGATCACTAGTTTCTTAGCGTTAATAAATTACAGGCTATGTCTCTTTGCTCAATAAAAGTCAACATACCCTGAATCACATTAGTAAACATATCCCTATTCACCGGGATCAAATATAACCAGACTACATATACACAGAAGTCTGCTATACAATATATCATAACGTATACACACACACACACACACACACAGATATATATATATATATATATATATATATATATATATGACCATCTCTTCAAAGGGATACACCAAGTCCTAATAATTTTATTTATTCAATTATACTAAGAACAATAGTCCAAAATGTCCTACGGTCTAACATCTCCCATCTCCCAACATTTGTTGCTTCGTGCGTGGGAGGTCTCGCAAAGCAAAATCCAAATAAGGAACCCTCCTGATACACTACTATGCAGCTCTATCGGTTGTTGAGATCTGTCGGTCCAGGACCTAAGTCTAATAATGTGTTTAAATCAATATAAATCACATCTAGGATAACATCATTCTCCTATAACATATCTCTAGCATGAGTAATCTCAATAATAATACTCTCACTGTCCACACTCGCTAAACAACAGGAAATACATACACATAATAATGTTATCTATATAGCCACTAAACTCGTCTCACATGCGAATCTAGTGCAAATCAAAATATCGTGACTTGCTCGTGTCATCCAAGGCATACCTCATTTATCTGAGAATAAAACTCATATTTTGACCTTGCCAAGTTTCCCTGACTTCTCAAATGGTTGCTAGACATGACATGCTCATCCGAACTACACCAAAAACTATCTTAATTATTTCCCAAATAAGTACCATACTTTTGTCCCTTTACTCTCTTTGGGAAAAAATAATGCATGTGGTCTTACTCTCGACGTAAAAATATCTCTTAATATAATCCACTTATCTTCAGCCACGCTGGCCGTATTAGGGTTATCTTTCTCTCGGACCAAGGTAGCCTCAGCCCTGATGGCTACCCTCATTGTTTCCTTAGCTCCGCTGGCCCTAAGGAATACACTACTGGCCTTACTAGTCTCGACTAAATCGTTTAACGCTTTTAGCTCCCTTCATAAAGAAGCATTCATATTCTCACGGACAAAAACACGACATTGTCAACATTAAGTTCAATCGTCCAAGCAGACTTTCCCTTAAGTGCTGGCAACTATTTCGTGAGTCCATCACCCACTTAAGGACTCCTTTCTCCATTGTACCAACCTCTTCGGGTACAAAGTTTTCTAGACAAGGCCTCTATCCAGTCCTCTTATGATAAGGTTAGAATTTCATCCACATCTCTTTCTTAACAAAAGATGAAGGAATTTGCGGTCAATTCGTACCAAAGATCCTTTCATTGGCATAATATTTCACTTTCGGGTATACTACTCCATGTTATATACCAAAGCCTCTGGGTATCTTACATCCATTGGCTAACACAATCTCCGTAAATAATAACATTCCAACAAGTGGTCCTCTTCAAAGACCCCACTGACTCCCTTCCATTCTACCCGCACTGGGTGAAATAAATTCGACAACACTTTCTCCTATAGAGGTACTTGAAAATATATACTGCACCCTAGGAGTCCTTACAACCCCATCTTCCCAAGCAATAATAGGGGTGACCTCGTCTACGGTCATCGCCTCCAAAATATTCTACAACTCAAACTGAGCCCTGCCTTCCACACGACCCTCATTAGTCGTCATTCGTTGTTGGGTCAGAGCCCGAGTTTTGAAAATATTTTAGCAAGGGCTTAACATACTTTAATATTTAAAATACAATACTCTCCATATTTAAACTGGTGTTCCACTCACATGAGATACCCCTCACCTCTCATCTAATCGTGCACACCTAACGCATGTATTTTAAAACACCTTAGTTAGCTACCTAGCCTAACTAGCACCTCGCATAACTACCAAGTCACCCTATGCTAATACGTACCCTGAATAATATAAAATATTCTAAGCTATCGCCTGAGCTTATACATTACAATTTCTCACTTATGATTCATCCTTACATTATGAATAACTTGCAATAGTTATTTACACTATTCACGTTTTAGTGTTATTAACCTCGTTTATAATATTCTCATCTTTATATACGTAAATCACCTATTTTATCATGGCTTTTCACTACACCAAAAATGCCAATCTGGCACCCCGTGGCAAGGGGATTCTAGCACGGTTTAAAACCGTGCCAGAATTTGGCACGGTTTTAGCATAAACTGGCACGGTTTAAAACCGTTCCAGAATCTGACACGGTTTTAAAGCGTGCCAAAAGTGTGTCAAATTTGAAAGGGTTAACTAAAAGACCAAATATTATATTCATTTGATTTTCATTTTGAGGGAGGTAACTTTTTGACCCCCGTCATTCTCCCGCTCACTCTCCATGAAGACCAACTCTCTATCTCTCACAAGACTTGATCTCCATCTCTCTCCATCACTGATGGATAAATCGTTGGGGAAAATGGGAAATGTGGTTTGTGGTTTGAATTGGATTTGATAAGGTTTGGAAAGGTATGGGTATGGAGATGGGTCTGCTCGGATTGTTGGACTGGGTCACGTGTTTGGTTGGTGGGAAATATGAGGTCGGGTTGGGTCGCCTGAGATGGAGGTTCGACTTGGCGTTCTCGACCTGAGATGTGGGTAAAGGTTGGAATTCGGGTTTTGCAGGTGGTTTTAGAAATCGGGTTTGCATCTGGGTTGTTGGCATTCAGCTCTGATCTAAACTCGAGTTTGGGTAGGAAGCTTGGCCGGATATGGAGTGATAAGGTCGCCGACTTTGATGGAGGTTTTGAGACCGACCGGAGTAGGCTGAGATTATGGGGTGGTCGCCTTTGGTGGGTATCCGGGTTATGGTCGAAGTGGGGTATTAAAAATGGAGTTTGGAGTTATGGGGTATTGGGTTAGATGGAGGAGTTACGGGGTATTGGCTTCTCCACTGATGGTGGAGAAGCCATCAGTGACCAAAGACGAGAGTAGACTAACGAAGTGGATGATTCCCAAAATTTATTTCTCTCTTATAGATTCCTTCAGAGGTAATTCTCATCTCACTTCAGTATTTTGATCTATTCAACTGCTACCTATCAGAAAGTTTGAACCCAATAAAATTGGTTTTTGCTTCTGAAACTAAAATATTGCTTTGAGTTATTTTATTGTGAAATTACGGGTATATGCATTCATGTTAATGATAGTAATAATCACATTTCTAGGTATTTTATTACTTAAAGTTCGGTATTTATGATTTTATTTAATCTATTGCCACTGGTGGATTCCATTCCTCATGATTGGCTGATGAGAATTGCAATCGGAGTGATGAGGGTTCAGGCTTTATGTTATAAAGAATGCGCAAGTTTTCGTATTATATTTACTACATTTTGATTTTTAATGTTTCTTATTGATGTTTCGGTAAAATTATAGATCAAATGATGAGTTTGGATAAATTGTTTTTTCTTTTTCTATTTTCAGCTGTTTTAGGTTGCACGCCAATTATTTGGTAAAACGCCCAAGTGAGAATTCTAATTTCTTCACTTACATTGTATATTATTTATGTCATTTGCCTATTGCTGAGTTGCACACATTAACTTATGCACGGAGGTAAAATCTCTGAAGCTAAAATGGCTATAAAAACACTATTTCGAAAACCAAGAGTTGATGAGGTTATGGATGATTTAACTGCTGTGGCGCAAGGGTCTTGTGAACCTGAAGTTGGGCGGCCTTATATTTTCCCTATGCTGACAGGGTGAGGATACTAATTGGGTTGAATTTGGTGTGATTCAATCTTTTTCATTTTTATTTTGTGTGTGCATATATATATTTAGGCGACGTCTTCGAGGACCATATTGGCATATTGCCCCTGAACAATATTTAAATAAATGATTCTTAGTATTATTTATGCATTTGTTTAGACTATTTCCAGGTCGAAGCGAATCAAGTAGTCAGTATAAAAGGGACAAGGCAACAACTGAAAAGTTACTGCAAGAAATAATAGAAAACCACCAAGCCGAGCTTGCAACTCAAAAGGAATTCTATACAAATGCATTGAGCGCAACCATGGAAGCTAAGGCATTAGCAGAGGCAAGGGACAATAATGAAGCCAGAACTGAGGTAGAGAGTCATCTAAGGGAGGCTGAGGCAAGGGCCAATTATATTTACATTTGTTTCTTGAATATTATGTTCTATTATACTAACTTTATAGTCATTTTCTTCGTCTCATGTTCCTGACTTGAGTCATTTCTCTACTGAAATTAACGGTTCAGGGGCAATATGCCGTTAAAATAATGCCGTCATAGTGACCCTCATATTTTAACGGAAAATTAACAGAGTGTTTAAATTAACCAATTATTTTAACGGCATATTAACCAGACCCTCATAGTGCCCCTGATTCTATCTTTAACACTCCCTCCTGGATTTACGAACAATTATTTTCCAAGAATTTCACACCCGGTGGTTTTGGAAAGGCTCTTAATTATAATGAGAGGGATGTTGAGATCCAGGACTTTCAATTTAAACTTCGTTATGACCATCATTATGATATTTAACTTAATTATTTGCATGTTCTTATTCAATTTTTTCCTTTATTCACTTTTCTCTTTAAGTTTGACAATGTGTAAATATTTTTTCAGATTTGGTATTTCACAAAGAGTGAGCATCCGGATAGGGGTGCAATGCTACTACCTACACGTATCATGGTAAACTTTATGATATTTTTTATTTGATCATCCAATTTTATAGAGATTGAATGATTACATACATTATTACATTATAAAGTAGTATTGTTTTGTTTTGTTTTTTCTCGCACATGTCAAGTGCCTAGTATAACTCATAGGAACTGACCGCATAGTCACGGGTCTTTCGGTTTGAGAATATGACGATAAATTGAAAATATCTAGATTATGCTTAAAAACAAGCCACTAAAGGGTGAAAACCCAAACCATCCCCCAAACGGCCCTGTACGAGGTATTAACACCTCGTACGGGACTAATATAACCCGTAAGAACTAACCATGTAGTCAAGGGTCTTTTGGTTTGACAATATGCCGATAAATTGGAAATATCTAGACTAAACGTAAAAACAAGCCGTTGATGGGTGAAAACACAATCCAGCTTCCAAACGACCCCGTAAGAGGCACTAACACCTCGTACGGGACCAATATAACTCGTAGGAACTGATCGTGTACTCTCTGGTATCCGGGTTTAAGAATATGATGATAATTTGTAAATATCTAGATTATGCTTAAAAATAAGCCACTAAAGGGTGAAAACCTAAACCAACCAGCAAACGGTCCCGTAAGAGGCACGAACACCTCGCACGGGACCAACGTAACTTGTAGGAACTGATCGCGCAGTGACGGGCCTCTCAGTTTGAGAATATGATGATAATTTGTAAAAATCAACACTTAAACATAAAAACAGGCCGTTAAAGGGTGAAAACCTAAACTAGCCACCAAACATCCCCGTAAGAGGCACGAACACCTCGCATGAGACTAATGTAGCTTGTACGAACTGATCGCGTAGTCGCGGGTCTATTGGTTTGAGAATACAATGATAATTTTAAAAAATAACACTTAGACTTAAAAACAAGCCGTTAAATGGTGAAAACCAAAACCAGCCCCCAAACGAACCCGTAAGAGGCACGAACACCTCTCACAGGACCAATGTAACTTGTAGGAACTGACCGCGTAGTCCCGGGTCTCTTGGTTTGAGAATATGATGATAATTTGTAAAAATCAACACTTAGACTTAAAAATAGGCTGTTAAAGGGTGAAAACCTAAACCAGCCTCCAAATGACCCCGTAGGAGGCACGAATACCTCGCACAGGACCAATGTAACTTGTAGGAACTGACCGCGTAGTCCCCGGTCTCACGGTTTGAGAGTATGATGATAATTTGCAAAAATCACACTTAGACTTGAAAATAGGCCGTTAAAGGGTGAAAACTCATAGCAGCCCCCAAACGACCCCGTGGGAGGCACGGACACCTCACACGTGACCAATGTAACTTATAGGAACTGACCGCGGAGTCCCGGGTCTCGAGGTTTGAGAGTATGACGATAATTTTCAAAAATCACACTTAGACTTGAAAACAGGCCGTTAAAGGGTGAAAACCCAAACCAGCTCCTAAACGACCCCATAGGAGGCACGAACACCTCGCAAGGGACCAATGCAACTTGCAGGAACTGACCGCGTAGTCTCGGGTCTCTCGGTTTGAGAGTATGAGGATAATTTCCAAAATTCACACTTAAACATGAAAACAGGCCGTTAAAGGGTGAAAAACCAAACCAGCCCCCAAACGATCCCGTATGACGCACGAACACCTCGAACGGGACCAATGTAACTTGTAGGAACTGACCCCGTTGTCCCGGGTCTCCCGGTTAGAGAGTATGACGATAATTTGCAAAAATCACACTAAGACTTGAAAACAGGTTGTTAAAGGGTGAAAACCAAAACCAACCCCCAAACGAACCCGTAAGAGGCACGAACACCTCACACGGGACCAATGTAACTTATAGGAACTGACTGCGTAGTCCTGGGTCTCTTGGTTTGAGAATATGATGATAATTTCTAAAAATCAACACTTAGACTGAAAAACAGGCTATTAAAGGGTGATACCCAAACCAGCCTCCAAATGACCTCGTAGGAGGCACGAACACCTCGCACGGGACCAATGTAACTTGTAGGAACTGACCGCGTAGTCCCAGATCTCCCGGTTTGAGAGTATGACGATAGTTTGCAAAAATCACACTTAGACTGGAAAATAGGCCGTTAAAGGGTGAAAACTCAAAGCAGCCCCCAAACGACCCCGTGGGAGGCATGAACACCTCACACGTGACCAATGTAACTAGTAGGAACTGACCGCGGAGTCCCGGGTCTCCCGGTTTGAGAGTATGATGATAATTTGCAAAAATCACACTTAGACTTGAAAACAAGCCGTTAAAGGGTGAAAACCCAAACCAGCCCCCAAACGATCCCGTAGGAGGCACGAACACCTCGCACGGGACCAATGCAACTTTTAGGAACTGACCGCGTAGTCTCGGGTCTCTCGGTTTGAGAGTATTAGGATAATTTCCAAAATTCACACTTAAACCTGAAAACAGGCTGTTAAGGGGTGAAAACCCAAAACAGCCCTCAAACGATCCCGTATGAGGCACGAACACCTCGCACGGGACAAATGTAACTTGTAGGAACTAACCCCGTTGTCCCGGGTCTCCCAGTTAGACAGTATGACGATAATTTGCAAAAATCACACTAAGACTTGAAAATAGGTTGTTAAAGGGTGAAAACCCAAACCAGGCCTCAAATGACCTCGTAGGAGGAACGAACACCTTGCACGGGACCAATCTAACTTGTAGGAACTGACCGCGTAATCTCGGGTCTCCCGATTTGAGAGTATGACGATAATTTGTAAAGATCACACTTAGACATGCAAACAGGCCGTTAAAGGGTAAAAACCCAAACCAGTCCCCAAACGACCCCGTAGAAGGCACGAACACCTCGTACGGGACCAATGTAACTTGTAGGAACTGATTGCGTAGTCCCGGGTCTCTCGGTTTGAGAGTATGACGATAATTTTCAAAAATCACACTTAGATTTGAAAACAGGCCATTAAAGGGTGAAATCTGAAACCAGCCCCCAAACGACCCCGTAGGAGGCACGAACACCTCGCACGGGACCAACATTACTTGTAGGAACTGACCGCGTAGTCCCGGGTGTCACGGTTTGAGAGTATAACGATAATTTACCAAAATAACTCTTGAACTTGAAAACAGGCCGTTAAAGGGTGAAAACCCAAACCCCCCGTAGGTGGCACGAACACCTCGCATGGGACCAATGTAACTTGTAGGAACTGACCGCGTAGTCCCGGGTCTCCCGATTAGAGAGTATGACGATAATTTGCAAAAATCACACTTAGACTTGAAAACCTACGATTAAAAGGTGAAAACTGAAACTAGCCCCCAAACAACCCCGTAGGAGGCACGAACTCCTCGCACGGGACCAATGTTACTCGTAGGAACATACCGCGTAGTCCCGGGTCTCCCGATTTGAGAGTATGATGATAATTTGCCAAAATAACTCTTGGACTTGAAAACAGGCAGTTACAGGGTGAAAACTCAAACCCGCCACCAAACGACCCCGTAGGAGGCACGAACTCCTCGCACGGAACCAATGTAACATTTAGGAACTGATCGCGTAGTCCTGGGTCTCCCGATTTGAGAGTATGACGATTATTTGCAAAAATCACACTTTGATTTGAAAACAGGCCGTTAAAGGGTGAAAACTCAAACCAGCCCCCAAACGACCCCGTAGGAGGCACGAACACCTCGCACGGGACCAATGTAACTTGTAGGAAATGACCGCGTAGACTCGAGTCTCCTAGTTTGAGAGTGTGGCGGTAATTTGCAAAAATCACACTTTGATTTGAAAGCAGGCCGTTAAAGGGTGAAAACTCAAACCAGTCCCCAAACGACCCCGTAGGAGGCACGAATACCTCGCACGGGACCAATGTAACTTGTAGGATCTAACCGCATAGTCTCGACTCTCCCGGTTTGAAAGTATGACGATAATTTTCCAAAATCATACTTAGACTTGAAAACATGTCGTTAAAGGGTGAAAACCCAAACCAGCCCCAAAACGACCCCGTAGGAGGCACGAACACCTCGTACGGGACCAATGTAACTTGTAGGAACTGACTCCATAGTCCCGGGTCTCCCGGTTAGAGAGTATGATGATAATTTGCAAAAATCACTCTTAGACTTGAAAACATGCTGTTAAAGGGTGAAAACTCAAACCAGCCCCCAAACGACCCCGCAGGAGGCACGAATACCTCGCACGGAACCAATGTAACTTGTAGGAACTGATCGCGTAGTCCCGGGTCTCCCGATTTGAGAGTATGATGATAATTTGCAAAAATCACACTTAGATTTGAGAACAGGCCGTTAAAAGGTGAAAACTCAACCCAACCCCCAAACAACCCCGTAGGAGGTATGAACACTTCGCACGGGACCAATGTAACTTATAGGAACTGACCGCGTATTCTCGGGTCTCCCGGTTAGAGAGTATGACGATAATTTGCAAAAATCACACTTAGACTTGAAAACATGCCGTTAAAGGTTGAAAACTCAAACCTGTCCCCAAACGACCCCGTCGAAGGCACGAATACCTCGCACGGGACCATTGTAACTTGTAGGAACTGACCGCGTAGTCCTGGATCTCCCGGTTCGAGAGTATGACGATAATTTGCAAAAATCACACTTAGACTTGAAAACAGCCCGTTAAAGGGTGAAAACTCAATCCAACCCCCAAATGATCTCGTAGGAGGCACGGACACCTTGCACGGGGCCAATGTAACTTGTACGATCTTACCGCATAGTCCCGAGTCTCCCGGTTTGAGAGTATGATCATAATTTTCCAAAATCACACTTAGACTTGAAAACATATCGTTAAAGGGTGAAAACCCAAACCAACCCCCAAACGACCCCGTAGGAGGCATGAACACTTCGTACGGGACCAATGTAACTTGTAGGAACTAACCGCATAGTCCCGGGTCTCACGGTTTGAGAGTACGACGATAATTTGCAAAAATCACACTTAGACTTGAAAACATACCATTAAAGGGTGAAAACTGAAACCAGCCCCCAAAGGACCCCGTAGGAGGCACGAACACCCTGCACGGGACTAATGTTACTTGTAGGAACTGACCGCGTAGTCCCGGGTCTACTGATTTGAGAGTATGACGATAATTTGCCAAAATAACTCTTGGACTTGAAAATAGACAGTTAAAGGGTGAAAACTCAAACCCGCCCCAAACGACCCCGTAGGAGGCACAAACTCCTCGCATGGGACCAATGTAACATGTATGAACTGACCGCGTAGTCCCGGGTCTCCCGATTTGAGAGTATGACGATAATTTGCAAAAATCACACTTAGACTTGAAAACAGGCCGTTAAAGGGTGAAAACTCAAACCAGCCCCCAAACGACCCCGTAGGAAGCACGAACACCTCGCACGAGACCAATGTAACTTGTAGGATCTAACTGCATAGTCCCGAGTCTCCCGGTTTGAGAGTATGACGATAATTTTCCAAAATCATACTTAGACTTGAAAACATGACGTTAAAGGGTGAAAACCCAAACCAGCCCCCAAACGACCCTGTAGGAGGCACGAACACCTCGTACGGGACCAATGTAACTTGTAGGAACTGACCGCATAGTCCCGAGTCTCCCGGTTAGGGAGTATGATGATAATTTGCAAAAATCACTCTTAGACTTGAAAACATGCTGTTAAAGGGTGAAAACTCAAATAACTCCCCAAATGACCCCGTAGAACGCACGAACACCTCACACGGGACCAATGTAACTTGTAGGAACTGACCGCGTAGTCCTGGATCTGCCGATTTGAGAGTATCATGATAATTTGTAAAAATCACACTTAGACTGGAAAACAGGCCCTTAAAGGGTGAAAATTGAAACCAGCCCCCAAACGACCCCGTAGGAGGCACGAACACCTTGCACGGGACCAATGTAACTTGTAGGAACTGACCGCGTAGTCCCGGGTCTCTCGGATAGAGAGTATGACAATAATTTGCAAAACATGCCGTTAAGGGTTGAAAACTCAAACCCGTCCCCAAACGACCCCGTAGAAGGAACGAATAGCTCGCATGGGACCAATGTAACTTGTAGGAAATGACCGCGTAGTCCCGGGTCTCCCGGTTAGAGAGTATGATGATAATTTGCAAAAATCACACTTAGACTTGAAAACATACCATTAAAGGGTGAAAACTGAAACCAACCCCCAAACGACCCCGTAGGAGGCACGGACACCTCGCACGGGACCAATGTTACTTGTAGGAACTGATCGTGTAGTCCCGGGTTTTTCGATTTGAGAGTATGACGATAATTTGCCAAAATAACTCTTGGACTTGAAAACAGGCCGTTAAAGGGTGAAAACTCAAACCTGCCCCCAAACGACCCCGTAGGAGGCACGAACACCTCTTACGGGACCAATGTAACATGTAGAAAATGACCGCGTAGTCCCGGGTCTCCCGGTTTCAGAGTATGATGATAATTTGCAAAAATCACACTTAGACATGAAAACAGGCCGTTATAGAGTGAAAACTCAAACCATCCCCCAAACGACCCCGTAGGTGGCACGAACACCTTGCACGGGACCAATGAAACTTGTAGGGACTGACCGCGTAGTCCCGGGTCTCCCGGTTTGAGAGTATGACGACAATTTGCAAAAATAACTCTTACACTTGAAAATAGGCCGTTAAAGGGTGAAAACTCAAACCCGCCCCAAACGACCCCGTAGGAGGCACGAACTCCTCGCACGGGACCAATGTAACATGTAGTAACTGACTGCGTTGTCCAGGGTCTCCCAATTTGAGAGTATGATGATAATTTGCAAAAATCACACTTAGACTTGAAAACATGCCGTTAAAGGTTGAAAACTCAAACCAGTCCCCAAACGACCCCGTAGAAGGCACAAATAGCTCGCACGGGACCAATGTAACTTGTAGGAAATGACCACGTAGTCCCTGGTCTCCCGGTTAGAGAGTATGACGATAATTTGCAAAAATCACACTTAGACTTGAAAACATACCATTAAAGGGTGAAAAATGAAACCAGCCCCCAAACGACCCCGTAGGAGGCACGAACACCTCGCACCGAACTAATGTTACTTGTAGGAACTGATCACGTAGTCCCGGGTTTCCCGATTTGAGAGTATGACGATAATTTACCAAAATAACTCTTGGACTTGAAAACACTCCGTTAAAGGGTGAAAACTCAAACCTACCCCCAAACGACCCCGTATGAGGCACGAACACCTCGTACGGGACCAATGTAACTTGTAGGAAATGACCGCGTAGTCCCGGGTCTCTCGGTCTGAGAGTATGACGATAATTGGTAAAAATCACACTTAGACTTGAAAACATGCCGTTAAAGGTTGAAAACTCAAACCTGTCCCCAAACGACCCTGTAGAAGGCACGAATTCCTCACACGGGACCAATGTAACTTGTAGGAACTGACCGCGTAGTCCTGGATCTCCCGGTTTGAGAGTATTACGATAATTTGGAAAAATCACACTTAGACTTGAAAACAGGCCGTTAAAGGGTGGAAACTCAATCCAGCCCCCAAATGATCCCGTACCAGTAAAGAACACCTCGCACGGGACCAATGTAACTTGTACGATCTAACCGCATAGTCCCGAGTCTCCCGGTTTGAGAGTATCACGATAAGTTGCGAAAATCACACTTAGACTTGAAAACATATCGTTAAAGGGTGAAAAATGAAACCAGCTCCCAAACGACCCCGTAGGAGGCACGAACACCTTGCACGGGACCAATGTAACTTGTAGGGACTGACCGCGTAGTCTCGATATCTCGATTTGAGAGTATGATGATAATTTGCCAAAATAACTCTTAGACTCGAAAATAGGCCGTTAAACGGTGAAAACTCAAACTAGCCCCCAAACGACCCCGCAGGAGGCACGAACACCTCGCACGGGACCAATGTAACTTGTAGGAACTGACCGCATAGTCCCGAGTCTCCCGGTTTGAGAGTATGTTGATAATTTTAAAAAATCACACTTAGACTTGAAAACATGCCATTAAAGGGTGAAAAATCAAACCAGCTCCCAAACGACCCCGTAGAAGGCACGAATACCTCGCACGGGACCAATGTAACTTATAAGAACTGACCGCGTAGTCCTGGGTCTCCCGGTTTGAGAGTATGATGATAATTTGCCAAAATAAGTCTTAGATTTGAAAACAGGCAGTTAAAGGGCGAAAACTCAAACCCGCCCCAAACGACCCCGTAGGAGGCACGAACTCCTCGCACGGGACCAATGTAACATGTAGTAACTGACTGCGTTGTCCAGGGTCTCCCGATTTGAGAGTATGATGATAATTTGCAAAAATCACACTTAGACTTGAAAACAGGCCGTTAAAGGGTGAAAATTCAAACCAGCCCCCAAATGACCCGTAGTAGGCACGAACACCTCGCACGGGACCACTGTAACTTTTAGGAAATGATCGCGTAGTCCCGGGTCTTCCGGTTTGAGAGTATGACGATAATTTTCAAAAATCACACTTAGACTTGAAAACAGGCCGTTAAAGACTGAAAATTGAAACCAGCCCCCAAACGACCCCGTAGGAGGCATGGACACCTCGTATGGGACCAATGTAACTTGTAGGATCTAACCGCATAGTTTTGAGTCTCCCGGTTTGAGAGTACGACGATAATTTTCCAAAATCACACTTAGACTTGAAACCAAGTCGTTAAAGGGTGAAAACCCAAACCAGCCCCCAAACGACCCCGCATGAGGCTTGAACACCTCGCACGGGACCAATGTAACTTGTAGGAACTGATCGCATAGTCCCGGGTCTCCCGGTTAGAGAGTATGACGATAATTTAAAAAAATCACACTTAGACTTGAAAACAGGCCGTTGAAGTGTGAAAACTCAAACCATCCCCCAAACGACCCCGTAGGAGGCATGAACACCTCGCACAGGACCAATGTAACTTGTAGGAACTGACCGCGTAGTCGCGGGTCTCCTAGTTTGAGAATATGATGATAATTTGAAAAATTCACACTTAGACTTGAAAACATGCCGTTAAAGTTTAACAACTCAAACCAGTCCCCAAACGAACCCGTAGAAGGCACGAATATCTCGCACGGGACCAATGTAACTTGTAGGAACTGATCGCGTAGTCCTGGATCACCCGGTTTGAGAGTATGACGATAATTTTCCAAAATGACACTTAGACTTGAAAACATGTCGTTAAAGGGTGAAAACCCAAACCAGCCCCCAAACGACCCCGTAGGAGGCACGAAAACCTCGTACGGGACCAATGTAACTTGTAGGAACTGACCGCATAGTCCCGGGTCTCCCGCTTAGAGATTATGACGATAATTTGAAAAAATCACACTTAGACTTGTAAACATGCCGTTAAAGGTTGAAAACTCAAACCAGTCCCCAAACGACCCCGTAGAAGGCACGAATAGCTCGCACGGGACCAATGTAACTTGTAGCAAATGACCACGTAGTCCCTGGTCTCCCGGTTAGAGAGTATGAGATTAATTTGCAAAAATCACACTTAGACTTGAAAACATACCATTAAAGGGTGAAAAATGAAACCAGCCCCTAAACGACCCCGTAGGAGGCACGAACACCTCGCACCGAACCAATGTTACTTGTAGGAACTGATCACGTATTCCCGGGTTTTCCGATTTGAGAGTATGACGATAATTTACAAAAATAACTTTTGGACTTGAAAACACCCCGTTAAAGGGTGAAAACTCAAACCTGCCCCCAAACGACCCCGTAGGAGGCACGAACACCTCGTACGGGACCAATGTAACTTGTAGGAAATGACCGCCTAGTCCCGGGTCTCTCGGTCTGAGAGTATGATGATAATTTGTAAAAATCACACTTAGACTTGAAAACATGCCGTTAAAGGTTGAAAACTCAAACCTGTCCCCAAACGACCCTGTAGAAGGCACAAATACCTCGCACGGGACCAATGTAACTTGTAGGAACTGACCGCGTAGTCCTGGATCTCCCGGTTTGAGAGTATGATGATAATTTGCAAAAATCACACTTAGACTTGAAAACAGGCCGTTAAAGGGTGGAAACTCAATCCAGCCCCAAAATGATCCCGTAGCAGTAACGAACACCTCGCACGAGACCAATGTAACTTGTACGATCTAACCGCATAGTCCCGAGTCTCCCGGTTTGAGAGTATCACGATAAGTTGCGAAAATCACACTTAGACTTGAAAACATATCGTTAAAGGGTGAAAACTGAAACCAGCCCCCAAACGACCCCGTAGGAGGCACGAACACCTTGCACGGGACCAATGTAACTTGTAGGGACTGACCGCGTAGTCCTGGGTCTCCCGGTTTGAGAGTATGATGATAATTTGCCAAAATAATTCTTAGATTTGAAAACAGGCAGTTAAAGGGTGAAAACTCAAACCCGCCCCAAACGACCCCGTAGGAGGCACGAACTCCTCGCACGAGACCAATGTAACATGTAGTAAATGACTGCGTTGTCCAGGGTCTCCCGATTTGAGAGTATGATGAAAATTTGCAAAAATCACACTTAGACTTGAAAACAGGCCGTTAAAGGGTGAAAACTCAAACCAGCCCCCAAATGACCCGTAGGAGGCACGAACACCTCGCACGGGACCACTGTAAGTTTTAGGAAATGATCGCGTAGTCCCGGGTGTCCCGGTTTGATAGTATGACGATAATTTGCAAAAATCACACTTTGAAAACAGGCCGTTAAAGGGTGAAAACTGAAACCAGCCCCCAAACGTCCCCGTAGGAGGCATGAACACTTCGCACGGGACCAATGTAACTTATAGGAACTGACCGCGTATTCTCGGGTCTCCCGGTTAGAGAGTATGACGATAATTTGCAAAAATCACACTTAGACTTGAAAACATGCCGTTAAAGGTTGAAAACTCAAACCTGTCCCCAAACGACCCCGTCGAAGGCACGAATACCTCGCACGGGACCATTGTAACTTGTAGGAACTGCCCGCGTAGTCCCGGGTCTCCCGGTTAGAGAGTATGACGATAATTTACAAAAATCACACTTAGACTTGAAAACATGCCGTTAAAGGGTGAAAAATCAAACCAGTTCCCAAATGACCCCGTAGAAGGCACGAATACCTTGCACGGGACCAATGTAACTTGTAGGAACTGATCGCGTAGTCTTGGATCTCCCGGTTTGAGAGTATGACGATAATATGCAAAAATCACACTTAGACTTGAAAACAGGCCATTAACGGGTGAAAACTGAAACCAGGCCCCAAACGACCACGTAGGAGGCACGAACACCTCGCATGGGACCAATGTAACTTGAAGGAACTGACCACATAGTCTCGGTCTCTCGATTTGAGAGTATGACGATAATTTGCCAAAATAACTCTTAGACTTGAAAACAGGCCGTTAAAGGGTGAAAACTCAAACCAGCCCCCAAACGACCCCGCAGGAGGCAGGAACACCTCGCACGGGACCAATGTAACTTGTAAGAACTTACCGCGTACTCCCTGGGTCTCCCGGTTAGAGAGTATGATGATAAATTGAAAAAATCACACTTAGACTTGAAAACATGCCGTTAAAGGGTGAAAAATCAAACCAGTTCCCAAACGACCCCGTAGAAGGCACGAACACCTAGCACGAGACAAATGTAACTTGTAGGAACTGACCGCGTAGTCCTGGATCTCCCGGTTTGAGAGTATGACGATTATATGCAAAAATCACACTTAGACTTGAAAATAGGCAGTTAAAGGGTGAAAACTCAAACGCGCCCCAAACGACCCCGTAGGAGGCACGAACTCCTCGCACGGGACCAATGTAATATGTAGGAACTGACTGCGTAGTCCCGGGTCTCTTGATTTGAGAGTATGATGATAATTTGCAAAAATCACACTTAGACTTGAAAACAGGCCGTTAAAGGGTGAAAACTCAAACCAGCCCCCAAAAGACCCCGTAGGAGGCACGAACACCTCGCACAGGACCAATGTAACTTGTAGGAAATGACCGCGTAGTTCCGGGTCTCCCGGTTTGAGAGTATGATGATAATTTGAAAAAATCACACATAGACTTGAAAACATGCCGTTAAAGGGTGAAAAATCAAACCAGTTCCCAAACGACCCCGTAGAAGGCATGAATACCTCGCACGGGACCAATGGAACTTGTAGGAACTGACCGCGTAGTCCTGGATCTCCCGATTCGAGAGTATGATGATAATTTGGAAAAATCACACTTAGACTTTAAAACAGGCCGTTGAAGTGTGAAAACTCAAACCATCCCCCAAACGACCCCGTAGGAGGCATGAACACCTCGCACAGGACCAATGTAACTTGTAGGAACTGACCGCGTAGTCCCGCGTCTCCCAGTTTGAGAATATGATGATAATTTGAAAAAATCACACTTAGACTTGAAAACATGCCGTTAAAGTTTAACAACTCAAACCAGTTCCCAAACGAACCCGTAGAAGGCACGAATATCTCGTACGGGACCAATGTAACTTGTAGGAACTGATCGCATAGTCCCAGGTCTCCCGCTTAGAGAGTATGACGATAATTTGCAAAAATCACACTTAGACTTGTAAACATGCCGTTAAAGGTTGAAAACTCAAACCAGTCCCCAAACGACCCCGTAGAAGGCACGAATAGCTCGCACGGGACCAATGTAACTTGTAGGAAATGACCACGCAGGCCCTGGTCTCCCGGTTAGAGAGTATGACGATAATTTGCAAAAATCACACTTAGACTTGAAAACATACCATTAAAGGGTGAAAAATGAAACCAGCCCCCAAACGACCCCGTAGGAGGCACGAACACCTCGCACCGAACCAATGTTACTTATATGAACTGATCACGTAGTCCCGGGTTTCCCGATTTGAGAGTATGACGATAATTTACCAAAATAACTCTTGGACTTGAAAACACCCCGTTAAAGGGTGAAAACTCAAACCTGCCCCCAAACGACCCCGTAGGAGGCACGAACACCTCGTACGGGACCAATGTAACTTGTAGGAAATGACCGCGTAGTCCCGGGTTTCTCGGTCTGAGAGTATGACGATAATTTGTAAAAATCACACTTAGACTTGAAAACATGCCGTTAAAGGTTGAAAACTCAAACCTGTCCCCAAACGACCCTGTAGAAGGCACGAATACCTCGCACGGGACCAATGTAACTTGTAGGAACTGACCGCGTAGTCCTGGATCTCCCGGTTTGAGAGTATGACGATAATTTGCAAAAATCACACTTAGACTTGAAAACAGGCCGTTAAAGGATGGAAACTCAATCCAGCCCCCAAATGATCCCGTAGCAGTAACGAACACCTCGCACGGGACCAATGTAACTTGTACGATCTAACCGCATAGTCCCGAGTCTCCCGGTTTGAGAGTATCACGATAAGTTGCGAAAATCACACTTAGACTTGAAAACATATCGTTAAAGGGTGAAAACTGAAACCAGCCCCCAAACGACCCCGTAGGAGGCACGAACACCTCGCACGGGACCAATGTAACTTGTAGGAAATGACCGCGTAGTCCCGGGTCTCCCGGTTTGACAGTATGACTATAATTTGCAAAAATCACACTTAGACTTGAAAACATGCCGTTAAAGGTTGAAAACTCAAACCTGTCCCCAAACGACCCTGTAGAAGGCACGAATTCCTCACACGGGACCAATGTAACTTGTAGGAACTGACCGCGTAGTCCTGGATCTCCCGGTTTGAGAGTATTACGATAATTTGGAAAAATCACACTTAGACTTGAAAACAGGCCGTTAAAGGGTGGAAACTCAATCCAGCCCCCAAATGATCCCGTACCAGTAAAGAACACCTCGCACGGGACCAATGTAACTTGTACGATCTAACCGCATAGTCCCGAGTCTCCCGGTTTGAGAGTATCACGATAAGTTGCGAAAATCACACTTAGACTTGAAAACATATCGTTAAAGGGTGAAAAATGAAACCAGCTCCCAAACGACCCCGTAGGAGGCACGAACACCTTGCACGGGACCAATGTAACTTGTAGGGACTGACCGCGTAGTCTCGATCTCTCGATTTGAGAGTATGATGATAATTTGCCAAAATAACTCTTAGACTCGAAAATAGGCCGTTAAACGGTGAAAACTCAAACTAGCCCCCAAACGAACCCGCAGGAGGCACGAACACCTTGCACGGGACCAATGTAACGTGTAGGAACTTACCGCGTAGTCCCGGGTCTCCCGGTTTGAGAGTATGATGATAATTTGAAAAAATCACACTTAGGCTTTAAAACATGCCATTAAAGGGTGAAAAATCAAACCAGCTCCCAAACGACCCCGTAGAAGGCACGAATACCTCGCACGGGACCAATGTAACTTATAGGAACTGACCGCGTAGTCCTGGGTCTCCCGGTTTGAGAGTATGATGATAATTTGCCAAAATAAGTCTTAGATTTGAAAACAGGCAGTTAAAGGGTGAAAACTCAAACCCGCCCCAAACGACCCCGTAGGAGGCACGAACTCCTCGCACGGGACCAATGTAGCATGTAGTAACTGACTGCGTTGTCCAGGGTCTCCCGATTTGAGAGTATGATGATAATTTGCAAAAATCACACTTAGACTTGAAAATAGGCCGTTAAAGGGTGAAAACTCAAACCAGCCCCCAAATGACCCGTAGGAGGCACGAACACCTCGCACGGGACCACTGTAACTTTTATGAAATGATCGCGTAGTCCTGGGTCTCCCGGTTTGACAGTATGATGATAATTTGCAAAAATCACACTTAGAGTTGAAAACATGCCGTTAAAGGGTGAAAAATCAAACCAGTTCCGAAATGACCCCGTAGAAGGCATGAATACCTTGCACGGGGCCAATGTAACTTGTAGGAACTGATCGCGTAGTCCTGGATCTCCCGGTTTGAGAGTATGACGATAATTTGCAAAAATCACACTTAGACTTGAAAACGGGCCATTAAAGGGTGAAAATTGAAACCAGGCCCCAAACGACCACGTAGGAGGCACGAACACCTCGCATGGGACCAATGTAACTTGTAGGAACTGACCACATAGTCTCGGTCTCTCGATTTGAGAGTATGATGATAATTTGCCAAAATAACTCTTAGACTTGAAAACAGGCCGTTAAAGGGTGAAAACTCAAACCAGCCCCCAAACGACCCCGCAGGAGGCATGAACACCTCACACGGGACGAATGTAAGTTGTAGGAACTGACCGCGTACTCCCCCGGTCTCCCGGTTAGAGAGTATGACGATAAATTGAAAAAATCACACTTAGACTTGAAAACATGCCGTTAAAGGGTGAAAAATCAAAACAGTTCCCAAACGACCCCGTAGAAGGCACGAACACCTAGCACGAGACCAATGTAACTTGTAGGAACTGACCGCGTAGTCCTGGATCTCTCGGTTCGAGAGTATGATGATAATTTGGAAAAATCACACTTAGACTTTAAAACAGGCCGTTGAAGTGTGAAAACTGAAACCATCCCCCAAACGACCCCGTAGGAGGCATGAACACCTCGCACAGGACCAATGTAACTTGTAGGAACTGACCGCGTAGTCCCGGGTCTCCCAGTTTGAGAATATGATGATAATTTTAAAAAATCACACTTAGACTTGAAAACATGCCGTTAAAGTTTAACAACTCAAACCAGTCCCCAAACGAACCCGTAGAAGGCACGAATATCTCGCACGGGACCAATGTAACTTGTAGGAACTGATCGCGTAGTCCAGGATCACCCGGTTTGAGAGTATGACGATAATTTTCCAAAATCACACTTAGACTTGAAAACATGTCGTTAAAGGGTGAAAACCCAAACCAGCCCCCAAACGACCCCGTAGGAGGCACGAAAACCTCGTACGGGACCAATGTAACTTGTAGCAACTGACCGCATAGTCCCGGGTCTCCCGCTTAGAGAGTATGATGATAATTTGCAAAAATCACACTTAGACTTGTAAACATGCCGTTAAAGGTTGAAAACTCAAACCAGTCCCCAAACGACCCCGTAGAAGGCACGAATAGCTCGCACGGGACCAATGTAACTTGTAGGAAATGACCACGTAGTCCCTGGTCTCCCGGTTAGAGAGTATGACGATAATTTGCAAAAATCACACTTAGACTTGAAAACATACCATTAAAGGGTGAAAAATGAAACCAGCCCCCAAACGACCCCGTAGGAGGCACGAACACCTCGCACCGAACCAATGTTACTTGTAGAAACTGATCACGTAGTCCCGGGTTTCCCGATTTGAGAGTATGACGATAATTTACCAAAATAACTCTTGGACTTTAAAACACCCCGTTAAAGGGTGAAAACTCAAACCTGCCCCCAAACGACCCCGTAAGAGGCACGAACACCTCGTACGGGAAAAATGTAACTTGTAGGAAATGACCGCGTAGTCCCGGGTCTCTCGGTCTGAGAGTATGACGATAATTTTTAAAAATCACACTTAGACTTGAAAACATGCCGTTAAAGGTTGAAAACTCAAACCTGTCCCCAAACGACCCCGTAGGAGGAACGAACACCTTGCACGGGACTAATGTAACTTGTAGGGACTGACCGCGTAGTCTCGATCTCTCGATTTGAGAGTATGATGATAATTTGCCAAAATAACTCTTTGAATCGAAAACAGGCCGTTAAACGGTGAAAACTCAAACTAGCCCCCAAACGACCCCGCAGGAGGCACGAACACCTTGCACGGGACCAATGTAACTTGTAGGAACTGACCGCGTAGTCCCGGGTCTCCCGGTTTGAGAGTGTGATGATAATTTGAAAAAATCACACTTAGACTTGAAAACATGCCATTAAAGGGTGAAAAATCAAACCAGCTCCCAAACGACCCCGTAGAAGGCACGAATACCTCGCACGGGACCAATGTAACTTATAGGAACTGACCACGTAGTCCTGGGTCTCCCGGTTTGAGAGTATGACGATAATTTTCCAAAATCACACTTAGACTTGTAAACATGTCGTTAAAGGGTGAAAGCCCAAACCAGCCCCCAAACGACCCCGTAGGAGGCACGAAAACCTCGTACGGGACCAATGTCACTTGTAGGAACTGACCGCATAGTCCCGGGTCTCCCGCTTAGAGAGTATGACGATAATTTGCAAAAATCACACTTAGACTTGTAAACATGCCGTTAAAGGTTGAAAACTCAAACCAGTCCCCAAACGACCCCGTAGAAGGCACGAATAGCTCGCACGGGACCAATGTAACTCGTAGGAAATGACCACGTAGTCCCTGGTCTCCCGGTTAGAGAGTATGTCGATAATTTGCAAAAATCACACTTAGACTTGAAAACATACCATTAAAGGGTGAAAAATGAAACCAGCCCCCAAACGACCCCGTAGGAGGCACGAACACCTCGTATCGAACCAATGTTACTTGTAGAAACTGATCACGTAGTCCCGGGTTTCCCGATTTGAGAGTATGACGATAATTTACCAAAATAACTCTTGGACTTGAAAACACCCCGTTAAAGGGTGAAAACTCAAACCTGCCCCCAAACGACACCGTAAGAGGCACGAACACCTCGTACGGGAAAAATGTAACTTGTAGGAAATGACCGCGTAGTCCCGGGTCTCTCGGTCTGAGAGTATGACGATAATTTGTAAAAATCACACTTAGACTTGAAAACATGCCGTTAAAGGTTGAAAACTCAAACCTGTCCCCAAACGACCCCGTAGGAGGAACGAACACCTTGCACGGGAGTAATGTAACTTGTAGGGACTGACCGCGTAGTCTCGATCTCTCGATTTGAGAGTATGATGATAATTTGCCAAAATAACTCTTTGAATCGAAAACAGGCCGTTAAACGGTGAAAACTCAAACTAGCCCCCAAACGACCCCGCAGGAGGCACGAACACCTTGCACGGGACCAATGTAACTTGTAGGAACTGACCGCGTAGTCCCGGGTCTCCCGGTTTGAGAGTATGATGATAATTTGAAAAAATCACACTTAGACTTGAAAACATGCCATTAAAGGGTGAAAAATCAAACCAGCTCCCAAACGATCCCGTAGAAGGCACGAATACCTCGCACGGGACCAATGTAACTTATAGGACTTGACCGCGTAGTCCTGGGTCTCCCGGTTTGAGAGTATGATGATAATTTGCCAAAATAAGTCTTAGATTTGAAAACAGGTAGTTAAAGGGTGAAAACTCAAACCCGCCCCAAACGACCCCGTAGGAGGCACGAACTCCTCGCACGGGACCAATGTAACATGTAGTAACTGACTGCGTTTTTCCAGGGTCTCCCGATTTGAGAGTATGATGATAATTTGCAAAAATCACACTTAGACTTGAAAACAGGCCGTTAAAGGGTGAAAACTCAAACCAGCCCCCAAATGACCCGTAGGAGGCACGAACACCTCGCACGGGACCACTGTAACTTTTAGGAAATGATCGCGTACTCCTGGGTCTCCCGGTTTGACAGTATGACGATAATTTGAAAAAATCACACTTAGACTTGAAAACAGGCCGTTAAAGGGTGAAAACTGAAACCAGCCCCCAAACGACCCCGTAGGAGGCATGGACACCTCGTACGAGACCAATGTAACTTGTAGGATATAACCGCATAGTCCCGAGTCTCCCGGCTTGAGAGTATGACAATAATTTTCCAAAATCACACTTAGACTTGAAAACAAGTCGTTAAAGGGTGAAAACCCAAACCAGCCCCCAAACGACCCCGCGGGAGGCTTGAACACCTCGCACGGGACCAATGTAACTTGTAGGAACTGATCGCATAGTCCCGGGTCTCCCGGTTAGAGAGTATGATGATAATTTACAAAAATCACACTTAGACTTGAAAACATGCCGTTAAAGGGTGAAAAATCAAACCAGTTCCCAAATGACCCCGTAGAAGGCACGAATACCTTGGACGGGACCAATGTAACTTGTAGGAACTGATCGCGTAGTCCTGGATCTCCCGGTTTGAGAGTATGACGATAATTTGCAAAAATCACACTTAGACTTGAAAACAGGCCATTAAAGGGTGAAAACTGAAACCAGTCCCCAAACGACCACGTAGGAGGCACGAACACCTCGCATGGGACCAATGTAACTTGTAGGAACTGACCACGTAGTCTCGGTCTCTCGATTTGAGAGTATGACGATAATTTGCCAAAATAACTCTTAGACTTGAAAACAGGCCGTTAAAGGGTGAAAACTCAAACCAGCCGCCAAACGACCCCACAGGAGGCATGAACACCTCGCACGGGACCAATGTAACTTGTAGGAACTGACCGCGTACTCCTTGGGTCTCCCGGTTAGAGAGTATGACGATAATTTGAAAAAATCACACTTAGACTTGAAAACATGCCGTTAAAGGGTGAAAAATCAAACCAGTTCCCAAACGACCCCGTAGAAGGCACGAACACCTAGCACGAGACCAATGTAACTTGTAGGAACCGACCGCATAGTCCTGGATCTCCCGGTTTGAGAGTATGACGATAATTTGCAAAAATCACACTTAGACTAGAAAACAGGCAGTTAAAGGGTGAAAACTCAAACGCGCCCCAAACGACCCCGTAGGAGGCACGAACTCCTCGCACGGGACTAATGTAACATGTAGTAACTGACTGCGTAGTCCCGGGTCTCCCGATTTGAGAGTATGATGATAATTTGCAAAAATCACACTTAGACTTGAAAACAGGCCGTTAAAGGGTGAAAACTCAAACCAGCCCCCAAACGACCCCGTAGGAGGCACGAACACCTCGCACAGGACCAATGTAACTTGTAGGAAATGACCGCGTAGTCCCGGGTCTCCCGGTTTGAGAGTATGATGATAATTTGAAAAAATCACACATAGACTTGAAAACATGCCATTAAAGGGTGAAAAATCAAACCAGTTCCCAAACGACCCCGTAGAAGGCACGAATACCTCGCACGGGACCAATGTAACTTGTAGGAACTGACCGCGTAGTCCTGGATCTCCCGGTTCGAGAGTATGATGATAATTTGGAAAAATCACACTTAGACTTTAAAACACGCCGTTGAAGTGTGAAAACTCAAACCATCCCCCAAACGACCCCGTAGGAGGCATGAACAGCTCGCACAGGACCAATGTAACTTGTAGGAACTGACCGCGTAGTCCCGGGTCTCCCAGTTTGAGAATATGATAATAATTTGAAAAAATCACACTTAGACTTGAAAACATGCCGTTAAAGTTTAACAACTCAAACCAGTCCCCAAACGAACCCGTAGAAGGCACGAATATCTCGCACGGGACCAATGTAACTTGTAGGAACTGATCGCGTAGTCCTGGATCACCCGGTTTGAGAGTATGACGATAATTTTCCAAAATCACACTTAGACTTGAAAACATGTCGTTAAAGGGTGAAAACCCAAACCAACCCCCAAATGACCCCGTAGGAGGCACGAAAACCTCGTACGGGACCAATGTAACTTGTAGGAACTGACCGCATAGTCCCGGGTCTCCCGCTTAGAGAGTATGACGATAATTTGCAAAAATCACACTTAGACTTGTAAACATGTCGTTAAAGGTTGAAAACTCAAACCAGTCCCCAAACGACCCCGTAGAAGGCACGAATACCTCGCACGGGACCAATTTAACTTATAGGAACTGACCGCGTAGTCCTAGATCTTCCTGTTAGAGAGTATCATGATAAATTACAAAAATCACACTTAGATGGGAAAACAGGCCATTAAAGGGTGAAAACTGAAACCTGGCCCCAAACGACCATGTAGGAGGCACGAACACCTCGCATGGGACCAATGTAACTTATACGATCTAACCGCATAGTCTCGGGTCTCTCGATTTGAGAGTATGACGATAATTTTCCAAAATCACACTTAGACTTGAAAACATGTCGTTAAAGGGTGAAAACCCAAACCAGCCCCCAAACGACCCCGTAGGAGGCACGAACACCTCGTACGAGACCAATGTAACTTGTAGGAACTGACCGCATAGTCCCTGGTCTCCCGATTAGAGAGTATGACGATAATTTGCAAAAATGACACTTAGACTTGAAAACACGCTATTAAAGGGTGAAAACTCAAACCAGTCCCCAAACGAACCCGTAGAAGGCTTGAATGCCTTGCACGGGACCAATGTAACTTGGAGGGACTGACCGCGTAGTCCCGGGTCTCCCGATTTGAGAGTATGACGATAATTTGCCAAAATAACTATTAGACTTGAAAACATGCCATTAAAGGGTGAAAACTCAAATCAACCCCCAAACGACCCCGTAGGAGGCACGAACTCCTCGCACGGGACCATTGTAACTTATAGGAAATGGCCGCGTAGTCCCGGGTCTCCCGGTTAGAGAGTATGACGATAATTTGCAAAAATCACACTTAGACTTGAAAATATGCCATTAAAGGTTAAAAAATCAAACCAGTCCCTAAATGACCCCGTAGAAGGCACGAATACCTCGCACGGGACCAATGTAACTTGTAGGAACTGACCGTGTAGTCCTGGATCTCCCGATTTGAGAGTATGACGATAATTTGCAAAAATCACACTTAGACTTGAAATCAGGCCGTTGAAGGGTGAAAACTCAAACCAGCCCCCAAACGACCCTGTAGGAGGCACAAACACCTCGCAAGGGACCAATGTAACTTGTAGGATCTAACCGCATAGTCCCGAGTCTCCCGATTTGAGAGTATGATGATAATTTTCCAAAATCACACTTAGACTTGAAAACATATCGTTGAAGGGTGAAAACCCAAACCATCCCCTAAACGACCCCGTAGGAGGCATGAACACCTCCTACGGGACCAATGTAACTTGTAGGAGCTGACCGCATAGTCCCGGGTCTCCCATTTAGAGAGTATGACGATAATTTGCAAAAATCATACTTAGAATTTAAAACATGACATTAAAGGGTGAAAAATCAAACCAGTTCCCAAACGACCCCGTAGAAGGCACGAATACCTCGCACGGGACCAATGTAACTTGTAGGAACTGACCGTGTAGTCCTGGATCTCCCGGTTTGAGAGTATGACGATAATTTGCAAAAATAACACTTAGACTTAAAATCATGCCATTAAAGGGTGAAAACTAAACCAGGCCCCAAACGACCACGTAGGAGGCACAAACACCTCGCACGGGACCAATGTAACTTGTAGGAACTGACCGCGTAGTCTCGGTCTCTCGATTTGAGAGTATGATGATAATTTGCCAAACTAACTCTTAGACTTGAAAACAGGCCGTTAAAGGGTGAAAACTCAAACCAGTCCCCAAACGAACCCGCAGGAGGCACGAACACCTCGAACGGGTCCAATGTAACTTGTAGGAACTAACCGTGTAGTCCCGAGTCTCCCGGTTTGAGAGTATGATGATAATTTGAAAAAATCACACTTAGACTTGAAAACATGTCGTTAAGGGGTGAAAAATCAAACCAGATCCCGAACGACCCCGTAGAAGGCACGAATACCTCGCACGGGACCAATGTAACTTTTAGGAACTAACCGCGTAGTCCCGGGTCTCCCAGTTAGAGAGTATGACGATAATTTGCAAAAAATCACACTTAGACTTGAAAACAGGCCGTTAAAGGGTGAAAAATCAAACCAGTCCCCAAACGACCCCGTAGAAGGCACGAACGCCTTGCACGGGACCAATGTAACTTGTAGGGACTGACCGCGTAGTCCCGGGTCTCCCGATTTGAGAGTATGATGATAATATGCCAAAATAACAATTAGACTTGAAAACAGGCCATTAAAGGGTGAAAACACAATCCAGCCCCCAAATGACCTCGTACCAGGAACGAACACCTCGCACGGGACCAATGTAACTTGTACGATCTAACCGCATAGTCCCGAGTCTCCCGGTTTGAGAGTGTCACGATAAGTTGCAAAAATCACAGTTAGACTTGAAAACATATCGTTAAAGGGTTAAAACTGAAACCAGCCCCCAAATGACCCCGTAGGAGGCACGAACACCTTGTACGGGACCAATGTAACTTGTAGGGACTGATCGCGTAGTCTCGGTCTCTCGATTTGAGAGTATGATGATAATTTTCCAAAATAACTCTTAGACTTGAAAACAGGCCGTTAAAGGGTGAAAACTCAAACCAGCCCCCAAACGACCCGTAGGAGGCACGAACACCTCGCACGGGACCAATGTAACATTTAGGAAATGACCGCGTAGTCCCGGGTCTCCCGGTTTGACAGTATGATGATAATTTGCAAAAATCACACTTAGACTTGAAAACAGGCCCTTAAAGGGTGAAAACTGAGACCAGCCCCCAAACGACCCCGTAGGAGGCATGGACCCCTCGTACGGGACCAATGTAACTTGTAGGATCTAACCGCATAGTCCCGAGTCTCTCGGTTTGAGAGTATGATGATAATTTTCCAAAATCACACTTAGACTTGAAAACATGTCGTTAAAGGGTGAAAACCCAAACCAGCCCCCAAACGACCCCGCAGGAGGCATGAACACCTCGCACGGGACCAATGTAACTTGTAGGAACTGACCGCGTAGTCCCGGGTCTCCCGGGTAGAGAGTATGACGATAATTTATAAAAATCACACTTAGACTTGAAAACATGCCGTTAAAGGGTAAAAAATCAAACCAGTTCCCAAACGACCCCGTAGAAGGCACGAATACCTCGCACGGGACCAATGTAACTTGTAGGAACTGATCGCGTAGTCCTGGATCTACCGGTTTGAGAGTATGACGATAATTTGCAAAAATCACACTTAGACTTGAAAACAGGCCATTAAAGGGTGAAAACAGAAACCAGGCCCCAAACGACCAGGTAGGAGGCACGAACACCTCGCACGGGACCAATGTAACTTGTAGGAACAGACCGCGTAGTCTCGGTCTCTCGATTTGAGAGTATGACGATAATTTGCAAAAATCACACTTAGACTTGAAAACAGGCCGTTAAAGGGTGAAAACTCAAACCAGCCCCCAAACGACCCCGTAGGAGGCACGAACACCTCGCACGGGACCAATGTAACTTGTAGGAAATGACCGTGTAGTCCCGGGTGTCCCGGTTTGAGAGTATGAAGATAATTTGAAAAAATCACACTTAGAATTGAAAACATGCCGTTAAAGGGTGAAAAATCAAACCAGTTCCCAAACGACCCTGTGGAAGGCACGAATACCTCGCACGGGACCAATATAACTTGTAGGAACTGACCGCGTAGTCCTGGATCTCCCGGTTCGAGAGTATGGTGATAATTTGCGAAAATCACACTTAGACTTGAAAACAGGCCGTTGAAGTGTGAAAACTCAAACCATCCCCCAAACGACCCCGTAGGAGGCATGAACAGCTCGCACAGGACCAATGTAACTTGTAGGAACTGACCGCGTAGTCCCGGGTCTCCCAGTTTGAGAATATGACGATAATTTGAAAAAATCACACTTAGACTTGAAAACATGCCGTTAAAGGGTGAAAATCTAAAACCAGTCCCCAAACGACCCCGTAGGAGGCATGAACACCTCGTACGGGACCAATGTAACTTGTAGGAACTGACCGCGTAGTCCCGGGTCTCCCGGTTAGAGAGTATGACAATAATTTGCAAAAATCACAGTTAGACTTGAAAACATGCCGTTAAAGGTTAAAAACTCAAACCAGTTCCCAAACGACCCCGTAGAAGCCACGAACACCTCGCATGGGACAAATGTTACTTGTAGGAACTGACCGCGTAGTCCCGGGTATCCCGATTTGAGAGTATGATGATAATTTGCCAAAATAACTCTTGGACTTGAAAACAGGCAGTTAAAGGGGGAAAACTCAAACCCGCCCCAAATGACCTCGTAGCAGGCACGAACTCCTCGCACGGGACCAATGTAACTTGTAGGAAATGACCACGTAGTCCCGGGTCTCCCGGTTAGGGAGTATGACGATAATTCACAAAAATCACACTTAGACTTGAAAACATGTCGTTAAAGGGTGAAAACTCAAACCGCTCCCCAAACGACCCTGTAAAAGGCACGAACACCTCGCAGGGGACCAATGTAACTTGTAGGAACAGACCACGTAGTCCCGGGTCTCCCGGTTTGAGAGTATGACGATAATTAGCAAAAATCACACTTAGACTTGAAAACATGCCGTTAAAGGGTGAAAACTTAAACCAGCCCCCAAGCGACCCTGTAGGAGGCACGAACACCTCGTACGGGACCAATGTAGCTTTTAGGATCTAACCGCATAGTCCCGAGTCTCCCGGTTTGAGAGTATGACGATAATTTTCTAAAATCACACTTAGACTTGAAAACATGTCATTAAAGGGTGAAAACCCAAACCAGCCCCTAAACGACCCCACAGGAGGCATGGACACCTCGCACGGGACCAATGTAACTTGTAGGAGCTGACCGCGTAGTCCTGGGTCTCCCATTTAAAGAGTATGACGATAATTTGCAAAAATCATACTTAGACTTGAAAACATGCCTTTAAAGGGTGAAAAATCAAACCAGTTCCCAAACGACCCCGTAGAAGGCACGAATACCTCGCACGGGACTAATGTAACTTGTAGGAACTGATCGCGTAGTCCTGGATCTCCCGGTTTGAGAGTATGACGATAATTTCCAAAAATCACACTTAGACTTGAAAACAGGCCATTAAAGGGTGAAAACTAAAACCAGGACCCAAACGACCAGGTAGGAGGCACGAATACCTCGCACGGGACCAATGTAACTTGTAGGAACTAACCGCGTACTCTCGGTCTCTCGATTTAAGAGTATGATGATAATTTGCCGAAATAACTCTTAGACTTGAAAACAGGCCGTTAAAGGGTGAAAACTCAAACCAGCCCCCAAACGACCCCGCAAGAGTCATGAACACCTCGCACGGGACCAATGTAACTTATAGGAACTGACCGCGTAGTCCCGGGTCTCCCGGTTTGAGAGTATGATGATAATTTGAAAAAATCACACTTAGACTTGAAAACATGCCGTTAAAGGGTGAAAAATCAAACCAGTTCCCAAACGACCCCGTAGAAGGCACGAATACCTCGCACGGGACCAATGTAACTTATAGGGACTGACCGCGTAGTCCTGGATCTCCCGGTTTGAGAGTATGACGATAATTTGCAAAAAGCACACTTAGACTTGAAAACATGCCGTTAAAGGTTGAAAAATCAATCTAGATCCCAAACGACCCCGTAGAAGGCACGAATACCTGGCACGGGACCAATGTAACTTGTAGGAACAAACCGCGTAGTCCTGGGTCTCCCGGTTTCAGAGTATGATGATAATTTGCAAAAATAACTCGTAGACTTGAAAATAGACAGTTAAAGGATGAAAACTCAAACCCGACCCAAACGACCCCGTAGGAGGCGCGAACTCCTCGCACGGGACCAATGTAACATGTAGTAACTGACTGCATTGTCTCGGGTCTCCCGATTTGAGAGTATGATGATAATTTGCAATAATCACACTTAGACTTGAAAACAGGCCGTTAAAGGGTGAAAACTCAAACCAGCCCCCAAGCGACCCGTAGGAGGCACGAACACCTCGCACGGGACCAATGTAACTTTTTGGAAATGATCACGTAGTCCCGGGTCTCCCGGTTAGAGAGTATGACGATAATTTACAAAAATCACACTTAGACCTTAAAACATGCCATTAAAGGTTAAAAACTCAAACCAGTCCCCAAACGACCCCGTAGAAGGCACGAATACCTCGCACGAGACCAATGTAACTTATAGGAACAGACCGCGTAGTCCCGGGTCTCCTGGTTAGAGAGTATGACGGTAATTTGCAAAAATCACACTTAGACTTGAAAACATGCCGTTAAAGGTTGAAAACTCAAACCAGTCCCTAAACGACGCCGGAGAAGGCACAAATACCTCGGACGGGACCAATGAAACTTGTAGGAACTAATCGCGTAGCCCCGGATCTCCCGGTTTGAGAGTATGACTATAATTTGCATAAATCACACTTAGACTTGAAAACAAACCATTAAAGGGTGAAAACTGAAACCAGGCCCCAAACGACCACGTAGGAGGCACGAACACCTCGCACGGGACCAATGTAACTTGTAGGAATTGACCGCGTAGTCTCGGTCTCTCAATTTGAGAGTATGACGATAATTTGCCAAAATAACTCTTAGACTTGAAAACAGGTCGTTAAAGGGTGAAAACTCAAACCAGCCCCCAAACGACCCCACAGGAGGCATGAACACCTCGCACGGGACCAATGTAACTTGTAGGAACTGATCGCGTAGTCCCGGGTCTCTCGGTTAGAGAGTATGACGATAATTTGATAAAATCACACTTAGACTTGAAAACATGCCGTTAAAGGGTGAAAAATCAAACCAGTTCCCAAACGACCCTGTAGAAGGTACGATCACCTAGCACGAGACCAATGTAACTTGTAGGAACTGACCGCATAATCCTGGATCTCCAGGTTTGAGAGTATGACGATAATTTGCAAAAATCACACTTAGACTTGAAAACAGGCAGTTAAAGGGTGTAAACTCAAACCCGCCCCAAACGACCCCGTAGGAGGCACGAACTCCTCGCACGGGACCAATGTAACATGTAGGAACTGACTGCGTAGTCCCCGGTCTCCCGATTTGAGAGTATGACGATAATTTGCAAAAATCACACTTAGACTAGAAAACAGGCCGTTAAAGGGTGAAAACTCAAACCAGCCCCCAAACGACCCCGTAGGAGGCACGAACACCTCGCACGGGACCAATGTAACTTGTAGGAAATGACCGCGTAGTCCCGGGTCTCCCGGTTTGACAGTATGACTATAATTTGCAAAAAATCACACTTAGACTTGAAAACAGGGCGTTAAAGGGTGAAAACTAAAACCAGCCCCCGAACGACCCCGTAGGAGGCACGAACACCTCGTACGGCACCAATGTAACTTGTAGGATCTAACCGTATAGTCCCGAGTCTCCCGGTTTGAGAGTATGACGATAATTTTCTAAAATCACCCTTAGACTTGAAAGCATGTCGTTAAAGGGTGAAAACCCAAACCAGCCCCCAACCGACCCCGCAGGAGGCATGAACACCTCGCACGGGACCAATGTAACTTGTAGGAACTGATCGCGTAGTCCCGGGTCTCTCGGTTAGAGAGTATGACGATAATTTGATAAAATCACACTTAGACTTGAAAACATGCCGTTAAAGGGTGAAAAATCAAACCAGTTCCCAAACGACCCCGTAGAAGGTACGAACACCTAGCACGAGACCAATGGAACTTGTAGGAACTGACCGCGTAATCCTGGATCTCCAAGTTTGAGAGTATGACGATAATTTGGAAAAATCACACTTAGACTTGAAAATAGGCAGTTAAAGGGTGTAAACTCAAACCCGCCCCAAACGACCCCGTAGGAGGCACGAACTCCTCGCACGGGACCAATGTAACATGTAGGAACTGACTGCGTAGTCCCCGGTCTCCCGATTTGAGAGTATGACGATAATTTGCAAAAATCACACTTAGACTTGAAAACAGGCCGTTAAAGGGTGAAAACTCAAACCAGCCCCCAAACGACCCCGTAGGAGGCACGAACACCTCGCACGGGACCAATGTAACTTGTAGGAAATGACCGCGTAGTCCCGGGTCTCCCGGTTTGACAGTATGACTATAATTTGCAAAAATCACACTTAGACTTGAAAACATGCCGTTAAAGGGTGAAAACTAAAACCAGCCCCCGAACGACCCCGTAGGAGGCACGAACACCTCGTACGGCACCAATGTAACTTGTAGGATCTAACCGTATAGTCCCGAGTCTCCCGGTTTGAGAGTATGACGATAATTTTCTAAAATCACCCTTAGACTTGAAAGCATGTCGTTAAAGGGTGAAAACCCAAACCAGCCCCCAACCGACCCCGCAGGAGGCATGAACACCTCGCACGCGACCAATGTTTCTTGTAGGAACTGATCTAGTATTACCGGGTCTCCCGGTTTGAGAGTATGATGATAATTTGAAAAAATCACACTTAGACTTGAAAACATGCCGTTAAAGGGTGAAAAATCAAACCAGTTCCCAAATGACCCCGTAAAAGGCACGAATACCTCGCACGGGACCAATGTAACTTGTAGGAACTAACCGCGTAGTCCTGGATGTCCCGGTTTGAGAGTATGACGATAATTTCCAAAAAGCACACTTAGACTTGAAAACAGGCAGTTAAAGGGTGAAAACTCAAACCTGCCCCAAACGACCCCGTAGGAGGCACGAACTCTTCGCACGAGACCAATGTAACATGTAGGAACTGACTGCATAGTCCCGGGTCTCCCGATTTGAGAGTATGACGATAATTTGCAAAAATCGCACTTAGACTTGAAAACAGGCCGTTAAAGGGTGAAAAATCAAACCATCCCCCAAACGACCCCGTAGGAGGCACAAGCATCTCGTACGGGACCAATGTAACTTGTAGGAAATGACCGCGTAGTCTCGGGTCTCCCGGTTTGACTGTATGACGTTAATTTGCAAAAATCACACTTTGACTTGAAAACAGGCCGTTAAAGCGTCAAAACTCAAACCAGCCCCCAAACGACCCCGTAGGAGGCACGAACACCTCGTACGGGACCAATGTTACTTGTAGGATCTAACCGCATAGTCCCAAGTCTCCCAGTTTGAGAGTATGACGATAATTTTCCAAAATCACACTTAGACTTGAAAACATGTCGTTAAAGGGTGAAAACCCAAACCAGTCCCCAACCGACCCTGCAGGAGGCATGAACACCTCGCACGGGACCAATGTAACTTGTAGGAACTGACCGCGTAGTCCCGGGTCTCCCGATTAGAGAGTATGATGATAATTTACAAAAATCACACTTAGACTTGAAAACATGCCGTTAAAGGGTGAAAAATCAAACCAGTTCCCAAACGACCCCGTAGAAGGTACGAACACCTAGCACGAGACCAATGTAACTTATAGGGACTGACCGCGTAGTCCTGGATCTCCCGGTTTGAGAGTATGACGATAATTTGCAAAAAGCACACTTAGACTTGAAAACATGCCGTTAAAGGTTGAAAAATCAATCCAGATCCCAAACGACCCCGTAGAAGGCACGAATACCTGGCACGGGACCAATGTAACTTGTAGGAACAAACCGCGTAGTCCTGGGTCTCCCGGTTTCAGAGTATGATGATAATTTGCAAAAATAACTCGTAGACTTGAAAATAGACAGTTAAAGGATGAAAACTCAAACCCAACCCAAACGACCCCGTAGGAGGCGCGAACTCCTCGCACGGGACCAATGTAACATGTAGTAACTCACTGCATTGTCTCGGGTCTCCCGATTTGAGAGTATGATGATAATTTGCAATAATCACACTTAGACTTGAAAACAGGCCGTTAAAGGGTGAAAACTCAAATCAGCCCCCAAGCGACCCGTAGGAGGCACGAACACCTCGCACGGGACCAATGTAACTTTTTGGAAATGATCACGTAGTCCCGGGTCTCCCGGTTAGAGAGTATGACGATAATTTACAAAAATCACACTTAGACCTTAAAACATGCCGTTAAAGGTTAAAAACTCAAACCAGTCCCCAAACGACCCCGTAGAAGGCACGAATACCTCGGACGAGACCAATGTAACTTATAGGAACAGACCGCGTAGTCCCGGGTCTCCTGGTGAGAGAGTATGACGGTAATTTGCAAAAATCACACTTAGACTTGAAAACATGCCGTTAAAGGTTGAAAACTCAAACCAGTCCCTAAACGACGCCGGAGAAGGCACAAATACCTCGGACGGGACCAATGTAACTTGTAGGAACTGATCGCGTAGCCCCGGATCTCCCGGTTTGAGAGTATGACTATAATTTGCAAAAATCACACTTAAACTTGAAAACAAACCATTAAAGGGTGAAAACTGAAACCAGGCCCCAAACGACCACGTAGGAGGCACGAACACCTCGCACGGGACCAATGTAACTTGTAGGAATTGACCGCGTAGTCTCGGTCTCTCAATTTGAGAGTATGACGATAATTTGCCAAAATAACTCTTAGACTTGAAAACAGGTCGTTAAAGGGTGAAAACTCAAACCAGCCCCCAAACGACCCCACAGGAGGCATGAACACCTCGCACGGGACCAATGTAACTTGTAGGAACTGATCGCGTAGTCCCGGGTCTCTCGGTTAGAGAGTATGACGATAATTTGATAAAATCACACTTAGACTTGAAAACATGCCGTTAAAGGGTGAAAACTCAAACCAGCCCCCAAACGACCCCGTAGGAGGCACGAACACCTCGCACGGGACCAATGTAACTTGTAGGAAATGACCGCGTAGTCCCGGGTCTCCCGGTTTGACAGTATGACTATAATTTGCAAAAAATCACACTTAGACTTGAAAACAGGCCGTTAAAGGGTGAAAACTAAAACCAGCCCCCGAACGACCCCGTAGGAGGCACGAACACCTCGTACGGCACCAATGTAACTTGTAGGATCTAACCGTATAGTCCCGAGTCTCCCGGTTTGAGAGTATGACGATAATTTTCTAAAATCACCCTTAGACTTGAAAGCATGTCGTTAAAGGGTGAAAACCCAAACCAGCCCCCAACCGACCCCACAGGAGGCATGAACACCTCGCACGGGACCAATGTAACTTGTAGGAACTGATCGCGTAGTCCCGGGTCTCTCGGTTAGAGAGTATGATGATAATTTGATAAAATCACACTTAGACTTGAAAACATGCCGTTAAAGGGTGAAAAATCAAACCAGTTCCCAAACGACCCCGTAGAAGGTACGAACACCTAGCACGAGACCAATGGAACTTGTAGGAACTGACCGCGTAATCCTGGATCTCCAAGTTTGAGAGTATGACGATAATTTGGAAAAATCACACTTAGACTTGAAAATAGGCAGTTAAAGGGTGTAAACTCAAACCCACCCCAAACGACCCCGTAGGAGGCACGAACTCCTCGCACGGGACCAATGTAACATGTAGGAACTGACTGCGTAGTCCCCGGTCTCCCGATTTGAGAGTATGACGATAATTTGCAAAAATCACACTTAGACTAGAAAACAGGCCGTTAAAGGGTGAAAACTCAAACCAGCCCCCAAACGACCCCGTAGGAGGCACGAACACCTCGCACGGGACCAATGTAACTTGTAGGAAATGACCGCGTAGTCCCGGGTCTCCCGGTTTGACAGTATGACTATAATTTGCAAAAAATCACACTTAGACTTGAAAACAGGCCGTTAAAGGGTGAAAACTAAAACCAGCCCCCGAACGACCCCGTAGGAGGCACGAACACCTTGTACGGCACCAATGTAACTTGTAGGATCTAACCGTATAGTCCCGAGTCTCCCGGTTTGAGAGTATGACGATAATTTTCTAAAATCACCCTTAGACTTGAAAGCATGTCGTTAAAGGGTGAAAACCCAAACCAGCCCCCAACCGACCCCGCAGGAGGCATGAACACCTCGCACGGGACCAATGTAACTTGTAGGAACTGATCGCGTAGTCCCGGGTCTCTCGGTTAGAGAGTATGATGATAATTTGATAAAATCACACTTAGACTTGAAAACATGCCGTTAAAGGGTGAAAAATCAAACCAGTTCCCAAACGACCCCGTAGAAGGTACGAACACCTAGCACGAGACCAATGGAACTTGTAGGAACTGACCGCGTAATCCTGGATCTCCAAGTTTGAGAGTATGACGATAATTTGGAAAAATCACACTTAGACTTGAAAATAGGCAGTTAAAGGGTGTAAACTCAAACCCACCCCAAACGACCCCGTAGGAGGCACGAACTCCTCGCACGGGACCAATGTAACATGTAGGAACTGACTGCGTAGTCCCCGGTCTCCCGATTTGAGAGTATGACGATAATTTGCAAAAATCACACTTAGACTTGAAAACAGGCCGTTAAAGGGTGAAAACTCAAACCAGCCCCCAAACGACCCCGTAGGAGGCACGAACACCTCGCACGGGACCAATGTAACTTGTAGGAAATGACCGCGCAGTCCCGGGTCTCCCGGTTTGACAGTATGACTATAATTTGCAAAAATCACACTTAGACTTGAAAACATGCCGTTAAAGGGTGAAAACTAAAACCAGCCCCCGAACGACCCCGTAGGAGGCACGAACACCTCGTACGGCACCAATGTAACTTGTAGGATCTAACCGTATAGTCCCGAGTCTCCCGGTTTGAGAGTATGACGATAATTTTCTAAAATCACCCTTAGACTTGAAAGCATGTCGTTAAAGGGTGAAACCCAAACCAGCCCCCAACCGACCCCGCAGGAGGCATGAACACCTCGCACGGGACCAATGTTTCTTGTAGGAACTGATCTAGTAGTACCGGGTCTCCCGGTTTGAGAGTATGATGATAATTTGAAAAAATCACACTTAGACTTGAAAACATGCCGTTAAAGGGTGAAAAATCAAACCAGTTCCCAAATGACCCCGTAAAAGGCACGAATACCTCGCACGGGACCAATGTAACTTGTAGGAACTAACCGCGTAGTCCTGGATGTCCCGGTTTGAGAGTATGACGATAATTTCCAAAAAGCACACTTAGACTTGAAAACAGGCAGTTAAAGGGTGAAAACTCAAACCCGCCCCAAACGACCCCGTAGGAGGCGCGAACTCTTCGCACGAGACCAATGTAACATGTAGGAACTGACTGCATAGTCCCGGGTCTCCCGATTTGAGAGTATGACGATAATTTGCAAAAATCGCACTTAGACTTGAAAACAGGCCGTTAAAGGGTGAAAAATCAAACCATCCCCCAAACGACCCCGTAGGAGGCACAAGCATCTCGTACGGGACCAATGTAACTTGTAGGAAATGACCGCGTAGTCTCGGGTCTCCCGGTTTGACTGTATGACGTTAATTTGCAAAAATCACACTTAGACTTGAAAACAGGCCGTTAAAGCGTCAAAACTCAAACCAGCCCCCAAACGACCCCGTAGGAGGCACGAACACCTCGTACGGGACCAATGTTACTTGTAGGATCTAACCGCATAGTCCCAAGTCTCCCAGTTTGAGAGTATGACGATAATTTTCCAAAATCACACTTAGACTTGAAAACATGTCGTTAAAGGGTGAAAACCCAAACCAGCCCCCAACCGACCCTGCAGGAGGCATGAACACCTCGCACGGGACCAATGTAACTTGTAGGAACTGACCGCGTAGTCCCGGGTCTCCCGGTTAGAGAGTATGACGATAATTTACAAAAATCACACTTAGACTTGAAAACATGCCGTTAAAGGGTGAAAACCCAAACCAGCCCCCAACCGACCCCGTAGGAGGCATGAACACCTCTCACGGGACCAATGTAACTTGTAGGAACTGATCGCGTAGTCCCGGGTCTCTCGGTTAGAGAGTATGATGATAATTTGATAAAATCACACTTAGACTTGAAAACATGCCGTTAAAGGGTGAAAAATCAAACCAGTTCCCAAACGACCCCGTAGAAGGTACGAACACCTAGCACGAGACCAATGGAACTTGTAGGAACTGACCGCGTAATCCTGGATCTCCAAGTTTGAGAGTATGACGATAATTTGGAAAAATCACACTTAGACTTGAAAATAGGCAGTTAAAGGGTGTAAACTCAAACCCACCCCAAATGACCCCGTAGGAGGCACGAACTCCTCGCACGGGACCAATGTAACATGTAGGAACTGACTGCGTAGTCCCCGGTCTCCCGATTTGAGAGTATGACGATAATTTGCAAAAATCACACTTAGACTAGAAAACAGGCCGTTAAAGGGTGAAAACTCAAACCAGCCCCCAAACGACCCCGTAGGAGGCACGAACACCTCGCACGGGACCAATGTAACTTGTAGGAAATGACCGCGTAGTCCCGGGTCTCCCGGTTTGACAGTATGACTATAATTTGCAAAAAATCACACTTAGACTTGAAAACAGGCCGTTAAAGGGTGAAAACTAAAACCAGCCCCCGAACGACCCCGTAGGAGGCACGAACACCTCGTACGGCACCAATGTAACTTGTAGGATCTAACCGTATAGTCCCGAGTCTCCCGGTTTGAGAGTATGACGATAATTTTCTAAAATCACCCTTAGACTTGAAAGCATGTCGTTAAAGGGTGAAAACCCAAACCAGCCCCCAACCGACCCCGCAGGAGGCATTAACACCTCGCACGGGACCAATGTAACTTGTAGGAACTGATCGCGTAGTCCCGGGTCTCTCGGTTAGAGAGTATGATGATAATTTGATAAAATCACACTTAGACTTGAAAACATGCCGTTAAAGGGTGAAAAATCAAACCAGTTCCCAAACGACCCCGTAGAAGGTACGAACACCTAGCACGAGACCAATGGAACTTGTAGGAACTGACCGCGTAATCCTGGATCTCCAAGTTTATGACGATAATTTGGAAAAATCACACTTAGACTTGAAAATAGGCAGTTAAAGGGTGTAAACTCAAACCCAGCCCAAACGACCCCGTAGGAGGCACGAACTCCTCGCACGGGACCAATGTAACATGTAGGAACTGACTGCGTAGTCCCCGGTCTCCCGATTTGAGAGTATGACGATAATTTGCAAAAATCACACTTAGACTTGAAAACAGGCCGTTAAAGGGTGAAAACTCAAACCAGCCCCCAAACGACCCCGTAGGAGGCACGAACACCTCGCATGGTACCAATGTAATTTGTAGGAAATGACCGCGTAGTCCCGGGTCTCCCGGTTTGACAGTATGACTATAATTTGCAAAAATCACACTTAGACTTGAAAACATGCCGTTAAAGGGTGAAAACTAAAACCAGCCCCCGAACGACCCCGTAGGAGGCACGAACACCTCGTACGGCACCAATGTAACTTGTAGGATCTAACCGTATAGTCCCGAGTCTCCCGGTTTGAGAGTGTGACGATAATTTTCTAAAATCACCCTTAGACTTGAAAGCATGTCGTTAAAGGGTGAAACCCAAACCAGCCCCCAACCGACCCCGCAGGAGGCATGAACACCTCGCACGGGACCAATGTTTCTTGTAGGAACTGATCTAGTAGTACCGGGTCTCCCGGTTTGAGAGTATGATGATAATTTGAAAAAATCACACTTAGACTTGAAAACATGCCGTTAAAGGGTGAAAAATCAAACCAGTTCCCAAATGACCCCGTAAAAGGCACGAATACCTCGCACGGGACCAATGTAACTTGTAGGAACTAACCGCGTAGTCCTGGATGTCCCGGTTTGAGAGTATGACGATAATTTCCAAAAAGCACACTTAGACTTGAAAACAGGCAGTTAAAGGGTGAAAACTCAAACCCGCCCCAAACGACCCCGTAGGAGGCACGAACTCTTCGCACGAGACCAATTTAACATGTAGGAACTGACTGCATAGTCCCGGGTCTCCCGATTTGAGAGTATGACGATAATTTGCAAAAATCGCACTTAGACTTGAAAACAGGCCGTTAAAGGGTGAAAAATCAAACCATCCCCCAAACGACCCCGTAGGAGGCACAAGCATCTCGTACGGGACCAATGTAACTTGTAGGAAATGACCGCGTAGTCTCGGGTCTCCCGGTTTGACTGTATGACGTTAATTTGCAAAAATCACACTTAGACTTGAAAACATGCCGTTAAAGCGTCAAAACTCAAACCAGCTCCCAAACGACCGCGTAGGAGGCACGAACACCTCGTACGGGACCAATGTTACTTGTAGGATCTAACCGCATAGTCCCAAGTCTCCCAGTTTGAGAGTATGACGATAATTTTCCAAAATCACACTTAGACTTGAAAACATGTCGTTAAAGGGTGAAAACCCAAACCAGCCCCCAACCGACCCTGCAGGAGGCATGAACACCTCGCACGGGACCAATGTAACTTGTAGGAACTGACCGCGTAGTCCCGGGTCTCCCGGTTAGAGAGTATGACGATAATTTACAAAAATCACACTTAGACTTGAAAACATGCCGTTAAAGGGTGAAAAATCAAACCAGTTCCCAAGCGACCCTGTAGAAGGCACGGATACCTCGCACGGGACCAATGTAACTTGTAGGAACGGATCGCGTAGCCCCCGATCACCCGGTTTGAGAGTATGACTATAATTTGCAAAAATCACACTTAGACTTGAAAACAGACCATTAAAGGGTGAAAACGGAGACCAGGCCCCAAACGACCCCGTAGGAGGCACGAACACCTAGCACGGGACCAATGTAACTTGTAGGAACTGACAGCGTAGTCTCGGTCTCTCAATTTGAGAGTATGACGATAATTTGCCAAAATAACTCTTAGACTTGAAAACAGGTCGTTAAAGGGTGAAAACTCAAACCAGCCCCCAAACGACCCCGCAGGAGGCATGAACACCTCGCACGGGACCAATGTAACTTGTAGGAACTGACCGCGTAGTCCCGGGTCTCCCGGTTAGAGAGTATCACGATAATTAGACTTGAAAACATGCCGTTAAAGGGTGAAAAATCAAACCAGTTCCCAAATGACCCCGTAGAAGGCACGAACACCTAGCACGAGACCAATGTAACTTATAGGAACTGACCACGTAATCCTGGATCTCCAGGTTTGAGAGTATGACGATAATTTGTAAAAATCACACTTAGACTTGAAAACAGGCAGTTAAAGGGTGTAAACTCAAACCCGCCCCAAACGACCCCGTAGGAGGCACGAACTCCTCGCACGGGACCAATGTAACATGTAGGAACTGACTGCGTAGTCCCCGGTCTCCCGATTTGAGAGTATGATGATAATTTGCAAAAATCACACTTAGACTTGAAAACAGGCCGTTAAAGGGTGAAAACTCAAACCAGCCCCCAAACGACCCCGTAGGAGGCACGAACACCTCGCACGGGACCAATGTAACTTGTAGGAAATGACCGCGTAGTCCCGGGTCTCCCGGTTTGACAGTATGACTATAATTTGCAAAAATCACACTTAGACTTGAAAACAGGCCGTTAAAGGGTGAAAACTAAAACCAGCCCCCGAACGACGCCGTAGGAGGCACGAACACCTCGTACGGTACCAATGTAACTTGTAGGATCTAACCGTATAGTCCCGAGTCTCCCGGTTTGAGAGTATGACGATAATTTTCTAAAATCACCCTTAGACTTGAAAGCATGTCGTTAAAGGGTGAAAACCCAAACCAGCCCCCAACCGACCCCGCAGGAGGCATGAACACCTCGCACGGGACCAATGTAACTTGTAGGAACTGATCTAGTAGTACCGGGTCTCCCGGTTAGAAAGTATGATGATAATTTGCAAAAATCACACTTAGACTTGAAAACAGGCCCTTAAATGGTGAAAAATCAAACCAGTTCCCAAACGACCCCTTAGAATGCACGAATACCTCGCACGGGACCAATGTAACTTGTAGGAACTGATCGCGTAGTCCTAGATCTCCCATTTTGAGAGTATGACTATAATTTGCAAAAATCACACTTAGACTTGAAAACAGGCCATTAAAGGGTGAAAACTGAAACCAGGCCCCAAACGACCACGTAGGAGGCACGAACACCTCGCACGGGACCAATATAACTTGTAGGAACTGACCGCGTAGTCTCGGTCTCTCGATTTGAGAGTATGATGATAATTTGCCAAAATAACTCTTAGACTTGAAAACAGGCCGTTAAAGGGTGAAAACTCAAACCAGCCCCCAAACGACCCCGCCGGAGGCATGAACACCTCCTACGGGACCAATGTAACTTGTAGGAACTGACCGCGTAGAACTGGGTCTCCCGGTTTGAGAGTATGATGATAATTTGAAAAAATCACACTTAGACTTGAAAACATGTCGTTAAAGGGTGAAAAATCAAACCAGTTCCCAAACGACCCCGTAAAAGGCACGAATACCTCGCACGGGACCAATGTAACTTGTAGGGACTGATCGCGTAGTCTCGGTCTCTCGATTTGAGAGTATGATGATAATTTTCCAAAATAAGTCTTAGACTTGAAAACAGGCCGTTAAAGGGTGAAAACTCAAACCATCCCCCAAACGACCCCGCAGGAGGCACGAACACCTCGCACGGGACCAATGTAACTTTTAGGAACTGACCGCGTAGTCCCGGGTCTCCCGATTTGAGAGTATGATGATAATTTTAAAAAAACACACTTAGACTTGAAAACATGCCGTTAAAGGGTAAAAAATCAAGCCAGTTCCCAAACGACCCCGTAGAAGGAACGAATACCTCGCACGGGACCAATGTAACTTGTAGGAACTGACCGCGTAGTCCTGGATCTCCCGGTTTGAGAGTATGACGATAATTTGCAAAAATCACACTTAGACTTGAAACACAGGCCGTTGAAGGGTGAAAACTCAAACCAGCCCCCAAACGACCCCATAGGAGGCATGAACACCTCGCACGGGACCAATGTAACTTGTAGGAACTGACCGCATAGTCCCGGGTCTCCCGGTCAGAGAGTATGAGGATAATTTGAAAAAATCACACTTAGACTTGAAAACATGCCGTTAATGGTTGAAAACTCAAACCAGTCCCCAAACGACCCCATAGAAGGCACGAATACCTCTCACGGGACCAATGTGACTTGTAGGAACTGACCGCGTAGTCCTGGATCTCACGGTTTGAGAGTATGACGATAATTTGCAAAAATCACACTTAGACTTGAAAACAAGTCGTTAAAGGGTGAAAACTCAATCCAGCCCTCAAATGACCCCGTAGGAGGCATGAACACCTCGCACGGGACCAATGTAAATTGTACGATCTAACCGCATAGTCCCGAGTCTGCCGGTTTGAGAGTATCACGATAAATTGCAAAAATCACACTTAGACTTGAAAACATATCGTTAAAGGGTGAAAACTGAAACCAGCCCCCAAACGACCCCGTAGGAGGCATGAACACCTTGCACGGGACCAATGTAACATGTAGGGACTGACCGCGTAGTCCCGGGTCTCCCGGTTTGAGTGTATGATGATAATTTGTCAAAGTAACTCTTAGACTTGAAAACAGGCCATTAAAGGGTGAAAACTTAACCAGCCCCCAAACGACCCCATAGGAGGCATTAACACCTCGCACGGGACCAATGTAACTTGTAGGAACTGACCGCGTAGTCCCGGGTCTCCCGGTTAGAGAGTATGACGATTATTTACAAAAATCACACTTAGACCTTAAAACATGCCGTTAAAGGTTAAAAACTCAAACCAGTCCCCAAACGACCCCGTAGAAGGCACGAATACCTCGCACGAGACCAATGTAACTTATAGGAACAGACCACGTAGTCCCGGGTCTCCCGGTTAGAGAGTATGACAGTAATTTGCAAAAATCACACTTAGACTTGAAAACATGCCGTTAAAGGTTGAAAACTCAAACCAGTCCCCAAACGACCCCGGAGAAGGCACAAATACCTCGCACGGGACCAATGTAACTTGTAGGAACTGACCGCGTAGTCCTGGTTCTCCCGGTTTGAGAGTATGATGATAATTTGCAAAAATCACACTTAGACTTGAAAACAGGCCGTTAAAGGGTGAAAACTCAAACCATCCCCCAAACGACCCCGTAGGAGGCACAAACACCTCGTACGGGACCAATGTAACTTGTAGGAAATGACCGCGTAGTCCCGGGTCTCACGGTTTGACAGTATGACGATAATTTGCAAAAATCACACTTAGACTTGAAAACAGGTCGTTAAAGCGTGAAAACTCAAACCAGCCCCCAAACGACCCCGTAGGAGGCACGAACACCTCGTACGGGACCAATGTAACTTGCAGGATCTAACCGCATAGTCCCGAGTCTCCCGGTTTGAGAGTATGACGATAATTTTCCAAAATCATACTTAGACTTGAAAACATGTCGTTAAAGTGTGAAAACCTAAACCAGCCCCCAAACGACCCCGTAGGAGGCACGAACACCTCGCACGGGACCAATGTAACTTGTAGGGACTGATCGCGTAGTCTCAGTCTCTCGATTTGAGAGTATGATGATAATTTTCCAAAATAAGTCTTAGACTTGAAAACAGGCCGTTAAAGGGTGAAAACTCAAACCAGCCCCCATACGACCCCGCAGGAGGCACGAACACCTCGCACGGGACCAATGTAACTTGTAGGAACTGACCGCGTAGTCCCGGGTCTCCCGGTTTGAGAGTATGATGATAATTTTAAAAAATCTCACTTAGACTTGAAAACATGCCGTTAAAGGGTGAAAAATGAAGCCAGTTCCCAAACGACCCCGTAGAAGGACCGAATATCTCGCACGGGACCAATGTAACTTGTAGGAACTGATCGCGTAGTCCTGGATCTCCCAGTTTGGGAGCATGACTATAATTTGCAAAAATCACACTTAGACATGAAAACATGCCATTAAAGGGTGAAAACTGAAACCAGGCCCCAAACGACCACTTAGGAGGCACGAACACCTCACACGGGACCAATGTAACTTGTAGGAACTGACCGCGTAGTCTCGGTCTCTCGATTTGAGAGTATGATGATAATTTGCCAAAATAACTCTTAGACTTGAAAATAGGCCGTTAAAGGGTGAAAACTCAAACCAACCCCCAAACGACCCCACAGGAGGCATGAACACCTCGCACGGGACCAATGTAACTTGTAGGAACTGACCTAGTAGTACCGGGTCTCCCGGTTTGAGAGTATGATGATAATTTGAAAAAATCACACTTAGACTTGAAAACATACCGTTAAAGGGTGAAAAATCAAACCAGTTCCCAAATGACCCCGTAAAAGGCACGAATACCTCGTACGGGAACAATGTAACTTGTAGGAACTGACCGCGTAGTCTTGAATCTCCTGGTTTGAGAGTATGATGATAATTTGCAAAAATCACACTTAGACTTGAAAACAGGCCGTTGAAGGGTGAAAACTCAAACCAGCCCCCAAACGACCCCGTAGGAGGTATGAACACCTCGCAAGGGACCAATGTAACTTGTAGGAACTGACCGCGTAGTCCCGGGTCTCCCGGTCAGAGAGTATGAGGATAATTTGAAAAAATCACACTTAGACTTGAAAATATGCCGTTAATGGTTGAAAACTCAAACCAGTCCCCAAACGACCCCGTAGAAGGCACGAATATACCTCGCACGGGACCAATGTAACTTGTAGGAACTGACCGCGTAGTCCTGGATCTCACGGTTTGAGAGTATGAAGATAATTTGTGAAAATCACAGTTAGACTTGAAAATAAGCCGTTAAAGGGTGAAAATTCAATCCAACCCCCAATTGACCCCGTAGGAGGCATGAACACCTCACACGGGACCAATGTAACTTGTACGATCTAACCGCATAGTCCCGAGTCTGCCGGTTTGAGAGTATCACGATAAATTGCAAAAATCACACTTAGATTTGAAAACATATCGCTAAAGGGTGAAAACTGAAACCAGCCCCCAAACGACCCCATAGGAGGCACGAACACCTCGTACGGGACCAATGTAACTTGTAGGATCTAACCGCATAGTCCCGAGTCTCCCGGTTTGAGACTATGACGATAATTTTCCAAAATCACACTTAGACTTGAAAATAAGCCATTAAAGGGTGAAAACTCAAACCAGCCCCCAAACGACCCCATAGGAGGCATTAACACCTCGCACGGGACCAATGTAACTTGTAGGAACTGACCGCGTAGTCCCAGGTCTCCCAGTTAGAGAGTATGACGATAATTTACAGAAATCACACTTAGACCTTAAAACATGCCGTTAAAGGTTAAAAACTCAAACCATTCCCCAAACGACCCCGTAGAAGGCACGAATACCTCGCACGGGACCAATGTAACTTATAGGAACTGACCGCGTAGTCCCGGGTCTCCCGGTTAGAGAGTATGACGGTAATTTGCAAAAATCACACTTAGACTTGAAAACATGCCGTTAAAGGTTGAAAACTCAAACTAGTCCCCAAAGACCCCGGAGAATTCACGAATACCTCGCACGGGACCAATGTAACTTGTAGGAACTGACCGCGTAGTCCTGGTTCTCCCGGTTTGAGAGTATGACGATAATTTGCAAAAATCACACTTAGACTTGAAAATAGGCCGTTAAAGGGTGAAAACTCAAACCATCCCCCAAACGACCCCGTAGGAGGCACAAACACCTCGTACGGGACCAATGTAACTTGTAGGAAATGACCGCGTAGTCCCGGGTCTCCCGGTTTTAGAGTATGACGATAATTTGCAAAAATCACACTTAGACTTGAAAACAGGTCGTTAAAGCGTGAAAACTCAAACCAGCCCCCAAACGACCCCGTAGGAGGCACGAACACCTCGTACGGGACCAATGTAACTTGTAGGATCTAACCGCATAGTCCCGAGTCTCCCAGTTTGAGAGTATGACGATAATTTTCCAAAATCACACTTAGACTTGAAAACATGTCGTTAAAGGGTGAAAACCCAAACCAGCTCCCAAACGACCCCGTAGGAGGCACGAACACCTCGCACGGGACCAATGTAACTTGTTGGGACTGATCGCGTAGTCTCGGTCTCTCAATTTGTGAGTACGATGATAATTTTCCAAAATAAGTCTTAGACTTGAAAACAGGCAGTTAAAGGTTAAAACTCAAACCAGCCCCCATACGACCCCGCAGGAGGCACGAACACCTCGCACGGGACCAATGTAACTTGTAGGACTTGACCGCATAGTCCCGGGTCTCCCGATTTGAGAGTATGATGATAATTTTAAAAAATCACACTTAGACTTGAAAACATGCCGTTAAAGGGTGAAAAATGAAGCCAGTTCCCAAACGACCCCGTAGAAGGCACGAATACCTCGCACGGGACCAATGTAACTTGAAGGAACTGATCGCGTAGTCCTGGATCTCCCAGTTTGAGAGTATGACTATAATTTGCAAAAATCACACTTAGACTTGAAAATAGGCCATTAAAGGGTGAAAACTGAAACCAGGCCCCAAACGACCACGTAGGAGGCACGAACACCTCGCACGGGACCAATGTAACTTGTAGGAACTGACCGCGACGTCTCGGTCTCTCGATTTGAGAGTATGATGATAATTTGCCAAAATAACTCTTAGACTTGAAAATAGGCTGTTAAAGGGTGAAAACTCAAACCAGCCCCCAAACGACCCCGCAGGAGGCTTGAACACCTCGCACGGGACCAATGTAACTTGTAGGAACTGACCTAGTAGTACCGGGTCTCCCGGTTTGAGAGTACGATGATAATTTAAAAAAATCACACTTAGACTTGAAAACATGCAGTTAAAGGGTGAAAAATCAAACCAGTTCCCAAGTGACCCCGTAAAAGGCACGAATACCTCGCACGGGACCAATGTAACTTGTAGGAACTGACCGCGTAGTCTTGGATCTCCCGGTTTGAGAGTATGACGATAATTTGCAAAAATCACACTTAGACTTGAAAATAGGCCGTTGAAGGGTGAAAAGTCATAGCAGCCCCCAAACGACCCCGTAGGAGGCATGAACACCTCGCACGGGACCAATGTAACTTGTAGGAACTGACCGCGTAGTCCCGAGTCTCCCGATCAGAGAGTATGAGGATAATTTGAAAAAATCACACTTAGACTTGAAAACATGCCGTTAATGGTTGAAAACTCAAACCAGTCCCCAAACGACCCCGTAGAAGGCACGAATACCTCGCACGGGACCAATGTAACTTGTAAGAACTGACCGCGTAGTCCTGGATCTCACGGTTTGAGAGTATGACGATAATTTGCAAAAATCACACTTAGACTTGAAAATAAGCCTTCAAGGGTGAAAATTCAATCCATCCCCCAAATGACCCCGTAGGAGGCATGAACACCTCGCACGGGACCAATGTAACTTGTACGATCTAACCGCATAGTCCCGAGTCTGCCGGTTTGAGAGTATCACGATAAATTGCAAAAATCACACTTAGACTTGAAAACATATCGTTAAAGGGTGAAAACTGAAACCAACCCCCAAACGACCCCGTAGGAGGCACGAACACCTTGCACGGGACCAATGTAACATGTAGGGACTGACCGCGTAGTCCCGGGTCTCCCAGTTTGAGTGTATGATGATAATTTGTCAAAATACCTCTTAGACTTGAAAACAGGCCATTAAAGGGTGAAAACTCAAACCAGCCCCCAAACGACCCCATAGGAGGCATTAACACCTCGCACGGGACCAATGTAACTTGTAGGAACTGACCGCGTAGTCCTGGGTCTCCCAGTTAGAGAGTATGACGATAATTTACAAAAATCACACTTAGACCTTAAAACATGCCGTTATAGGTTAAAAACTCAAACCAGTCCCCAAACGACCCCGTAGAAGGAACGAATACCTCGCACGGGACCAATGTAACTTATAGGAGCTGACCGCGTAGTCCCGGGTCTCCCGGTTAGAGAGTATGACGGTAATTTGCAAAATTCACACTTAGACTTGAAAACATGCCGTTAAAGGTTGAAAACTAAAAGCAGTCTCCAAAGACCCCGGAGAATGCACGAATACCTCGCACGGGACCAATGTAACTTGTAGGAACTGACCGCGTAGTCCTGGTTCTCCCGGTTTGAGAGTATGACGATAATTTGCAAAAATCACACTTAGACTTGAAAATAGGCCGTTAAAGGGTGAAAACTCAAACCATCCCCCAAACGACCCCGTAGGAGGCACAAACACCTCGTACGGGACCAATGTAACTTGTAGGAAATGACCGCGTAGTCCCGGGTCTCCCGGTTTGACAGTACGACGATAATTTGCAAAAATCACACTTAGACTTGAAAACAGGCCGTTAAAGCGTGAAAACACAAACCAGCCCCCAAACGACCCCGTAGGAGGCACGAACACCTCGTACGGGACCAATGTAACTTGTAGGATCTAACCGCATAGTCCCGAGTCTCCCAGTTTGAGATTATGATGATAATTTTCCAAAATCACACTTAGACTTGAAAACATGTCATTAAAGGGTGAAACCCCAAACCAACCCCCAACCGACCCCGTAGGAGGCATGAACACCTCGCCCGGGACCAATGTAACTTGTAGGAACTGACCGCGTAGTCCCGGATCTCCCAGTTAGAGAGTATGATGATAATTTGCAAAAATCACACTTAGACATGAAAACTGTCCCTTAAATGGTGAAAAATCAAACCAGTTCCCAAACGACCCCGTAGAATGCACGAATACCTCGCACGGGACCAATGTAACTTGTAGGAACTGATCGCGTAGTCCTGGATCTCCCAGTTTGAGAGTATGACTATAATTTGCAAAAATCACACTTAGACTGGAAAACAGGCCATTAAAGGGTGAAAACTGAAACCAGGCCCCAAACGACCACGTAGGAGGCATGAACACCTCGTAAGGGACCAATGTAACTTGTAGGAAATGACCGCGTAGTCCCGGGTCTCACGGTTTGACAGTATGACGATAATTTGTAAAAATCACACTTAGACTTGAAAACAGGTCGTTAAAGGTTGAAAACTAAAAGCAGTCCCCAAAGACCCCGGAGAATGCACGAATACCTCGCACGGGACCAATGTAACTTGTAGGAACTGACCGCGTAGTCCTGGTTCTCCCGGTTTGAGAGTATGACGATAATTTGCAAAAATCACACTTAGACTTGAAAATAGGCCGTTAAAGGGTGAAAACTCAAACCATCCCCCAAACGACCCCGTAGGAGGCACAAACACCTCGTACGGGACCAATGTAACTTGTAGGAAATGACCGCGTAGTCCCGAGTCTCCCGGTTTGACAGTACGACGATAATTTGCAAAAATCACACTTAGACTTGAAAACATGCCGTTAAAGCGTGAAAACACAAACCAGCCCCCAAACGACCCCGTAGGAGGCACGAACACCTCGTACGGGACCAATGTAACTTGTAGGATCTAACCGCATAGTCCCGAGTCTCCCAGTTTGAGATTATGATGATAATTTTCCAAAATCACACTTAGATTTGAAAACATGTCGTTAAAGGGTGAAACCCCAAACCAACCCCCAACCGACCCCGTAGGAGGCATGAACACCTCGCCCGGGACCAATGTAACTTGTAGGAACTGACCGCGTAGTCCCGGATCTCCCAGTTAGAGAGTATGATGATAATTTGCAAAAATCACACTTAGACTTGAAAACTGTCCCTTAAATGGTGAAAAATCAAACCAGTTCCCAAACGACCCCGTAGAATGCACGAATACCTCGCACGGGACCAATGTAACTTGTAGGAACTGATCGCGTAGTCCTGGATCTCCCAGTTTGAGAGTATGACTATAATTTGCAAAAATCACACTTAGACTGGAAAACAGGCCATTAAAGGGTGAAAACTGAAACCAGGCCCCAAACGACCACGTAGGAGGCATGAACACCTCGCACGGGACCAATGTAACTTGTAGGAAATGACCGCGTAGTCCCGGGTCTCACGGTTTGACAGTATGACGATAATTTGCAAAAATCACACTTAGACTTGAAAACAGGTCGTTAAAGCGTGAAAACTCAAACCAGCCCCCAAACGACCCCGTAGGAGGCACGAACACCTCGTACGGGACCAATGTAACTTGCAGGATCTAACCGCATAGTCCCGAGTCTCCCAGTTTGAGAGTATGACAATAATTTTCCAAAATCACACTTAGACTTGAAAACATGTCGTTAAAGTGTGAAAACCTAAACCATCCCCCAAACGACCCCGTAGGAGGCACGAACACCTCGCACGGGACCAATGTAACTTGTAGGGACTGATCGCGTAGTCTCAGTCTCTCGATTTGAGAGTATGATGATAATTTTCCAAAATAAGTCTTAGACTTGAAAACAGGCCGTTAAAGGGTGAAAACTCAAACCAGCCCCCATACGACCCCGCAGGAGGCACGAACACCTCGCACGGGACCAATGTAACTTGTAGGAACTGATCGCGTAGTACCGAGTCTCTCGGTTTGAGAGTATGATGATAATTTGAAAAAATCACACTTAGACTTAAAAACATGCCGTTAAAGGGTGAAAAATCAAACCAGTCCCCAAACGACCCCGTAGGTGGCACGAACACCTCGCAAGGGACCAATGTAACTTGTAGGGACTGATCGCGTAGTCTCGGTCTCTCGATTTGAGAGTATGATGATAATTTTCCAAAATTAGACTTAGACTTGAAAACAGGCCGTTAAAGGGTGAAAACTCAAACCAGCCCCCATATGACCCCACAGGAGGCACGAACACCTCGCACGGGACCAATGTAACTTGTAGGAACTGACCGCGTAGTCGCGGGTCTCCCGGTTTGAGAGTATGATGATAATTTTAAAAAATCACATTTACACTTGAAAACATGCCGTTAAAGGGTGAAAAATCAAGCCAGTTCCCAAACGACCCCGTAGAAGGCACGAATACCTCGCACGGGACCAATCTAACTTATAGGAACTGATCGCGTAGTCCTGGATCTCCCAGTTTGAGAGTATGACTATAATTTGCAAAAATCACACTTACACTTGAAAACAGGCCATTAAAGCGTGAAAACTCAAACCAGCCCCCAAACGACCCCGTAGGAGGCACGAACACCTCGTACGGGACCAATGTAACTTGTAGGATCTAACCGCATAGTCCCGAGTCTCCCGGTTTGAGAGTATGACGATAATTTTCCAAATTCACACTTAGACTTGAAAACATGTCGTTAAAGGGTGAAAACCCAAACCAGCCCCCAACCGACCCCGCATGAGGCATGAACACCTCGCACGGGAGCAATGTAACTTGTCGGAACTGACCGCGTAGTCCTGGATCTCCCGGTTAGAGAGTATGACGATAATTTGCAAAAATCACACTTAGACTTGAAAACAGGCCTTTAAAGGGTGAAAAATCAAGCCAGATCCCAAACGACCCCGTAGAAGGCACGAATACCTCGCACGGGACCAATGTAACTTATAGGAACTGATCGCGTAGTCCTGGATCTCCCAGTTTGAGAGTATGACTATAATTTGCAAAAATCACACTTAGACTTGAAAACAGGCCGTTAAAGCGTGAAAACTCAAACCAGCCCCCAAACGACCCCGTAGGAGGCACGAACACCTCGTACGGGACCAATGTAACTTGTAGGATCTAACCGCATAGTCCCGAGTCTCCCGGTTTGAGAGTATGACGATAATTTTCCAAAATCACACTTAGACTTGAAAACATGTTGTTAAAGGGTGAAAACCCAAACCAGCCCCCAACCGACCCCGCAGGAGGCATGAACACCTCGCACGGGAGCAATGTAACTTGTCGGAACTGACCGCGTAGTCCTGGATCTCCAGGTTTGAGAGTATGACGATAATTCGCAAAAATCACACCTAGACTTGAAAACAGGCAGTTAAAGGGTGTAAACTCAAACCCGCCCCAAATGACCCCGTAGGAGGCACGAACTCCTCGCACGGGATAAATGTAACATGTAGGAATTGACTGCGTAGTCCCGGGTCTCTCGATTTGAGAGTATGACGATAATTTGCAAAAATTACACTTAGACTTGAAAACAGGCCGTTAAAGGGTGAAAACTCAAACCAGCCCCCAAACGACCCCGTTGGAGGCACGAACACCTCACACGGGACCAATGTAACTTGTAGGAAATGACCGCGTAGTCACGGGTCTCCCGGTTTGACAGTATGACTATAATTTGCAAAAATCACACTTAGACTTGAAAACAGGCCGTTAAAGGGTGAAAACTAAAACGAGCCCCCGAACGACCCCATAGGAGGCACGAACACCTCGTACGGCACTAATGTAACTTGTAGGATCTAACCGTATAGTCCCGAGTCTCCCGGTTTGAGAGTATGACGATAATTTTATAAAATCACACTTAGACTTGAAAGCATGTCGTTAAGGGGTGAAAACCCAAACCAGCCCCCAACCGACCCCGCATGAGGCATAAACACCTCGCACGGGACCAATGTAACTTGTAGGAACTGACGGCGTAGTCTCGGGTCTCTCGGTTAGAGAGTATGACGATAATTTGCAAAAATCACACTTAGACTTGAAAACAGGCCCTTAAATGGTGAAAAATCAAACTAGTTCCCAAACGACCCCGTACAATGCACGAATACCTCGCACGGGACCAATGTAACTTGTAGGAACTGATCGCGTAGTCCTGGATCTCCCAGTTTGTGAGTATGACTATAATTTGCAAAAATCACACTTAGACTTGAAAACAGGCCATTAAAGGGTGAAAACTGAAACCAGGCCCCAAACGACCACGTAGGAGGCACGAACACCTCGCACGGGACCAATGTAACTTGTAGGAACTGACCGCGTAGTCTCGGTCTCTCAATTTGAGAGTATGATGATAATTTGCCAAAATAACTCTTAGACTTGAAAACAGGCCGTTAAACGGTGAAAATGCAAACCAGCCCCCAAACGACCCCGCAGGAGGCATGAACACCTCGTACGGGACCAATGTAACTTGTAGGAACTGACCGCGTAGTACCGGGTCTCCCGGTTTGAGAGTATGATGATAATTTGAAAAAATCACACTTAGACTTGAAAACATGCCGTTAAAGGGTGAAAAATCAAACCAGTTCCCAAATGACCCCGTAAAAGGCACGAATACCTCGCACGGGACCAATGTAACTTGTAGGGACTGATCGCGTAGTCTCGGTCTCCCGATTTGAGAGTATGATGATAATTTTAAAAAATCACACTTAGACTTGAAAACATGCCGTTAAAGGGTGAAAAATCAAGCCAGTTCCCAAACGACCCCGTAGAAGGCACGAATACCTCGCACGAGACCAATGTAACTTGTAGGGACTGATCGCGTAGTCTCGGTCTCTCGATTTGAGAGTATGATGGTAATTTTCCAAAATTAGTCTTAGACTTGAAAACAGGCCGTTAAAGGGTGAAAACTCAAACCAGCCCCCATACGACCCCGCAGGAGGCACGAACACCTCGCACGGGACCAATGTAACTTGTAGGAACTGACCGCGTAGTCCTGGATCTCCCGGTTTGAGAGTATGACGATAATTTGCAAAAATCACACTTAGACTTGAAAACAGGCCATTGAAGGGTGAAAACTCAAACCAGCCCCCAAACGACCCCGTAGGAGGCATGAACACCTCGCACGGGACCAATGTAACTTGTAGGAACTGACCGCATAGTCCCGAGTCTCCCGGTCAGAGAGTATGAGGATAATTTGAAAAAATCACACTTAGACTTGAAAACATGCCGTTAATGGTTGAAAACTCAAACCAGTCCCCAAACGACCCCGTAGAAGGCACGAATACCTCGCACGAGACCAATGTAACTTGTAGGAACTGACCGCGTAGTCCTGGATCTCACGATTTGAGAGTATGACGATAATTTGAAAAAATCACACTTAGACTTGAAAACAAGCCGTTAAAGAGTGAAAATTCAATCCAGCCCCCAAATGACCCCGTAGGAGGCATGAACACCTCGCACGGGACCAATGTAACTTGTACGATCTAACCGCATAGTCCCGAGTCTTCCGGTTTGAGAGTATCACGATAAATTGCAAAAATCACACTTAGACTTGAAAACATATCGTTAAAAGGTGAAAACTGAAACCAGCCGCCAAACGACCCCGTAGGAGGCACGGACACCTTGCACGGGACCAATGTAACATGTAGGGACTGATCGCGTAGTCCCGGGTCTCCCGGTTTGAGTGTATGATGATAATTTGTCAAAATAACTCTTAGACTTGAAAACAGGCCATTAACGGGTGAAAACTCAAACCAGCCCCCAAAACGACCCCATAGGAGGCATTAACACCTCAATGGGCATGAGTTCATCCTGGTCGCCATTGATTACTTCACCAAATGGGTCAAACCTGAGTCATACGCAGTATTAAATGCCAAGAAGGTAGCCAAATTCATCAAGAAGAATATCATCTATCGATATGGGGTCCCGCATGAGCTAGTGTCAGATAACGGTTTGCACTTCGAGGCAGAAGTCACGGAAGTAGTCAACGAGTACGAGATTCATAGACACAAATATTCCCCCTATCAACCTCAGACCAATGTTGCGGTTGAAGTCGCTAACAAAAACCTCAAAGCCATCATTAACAAGATGATCGAAAGTTATAGGGATTGGGCCGACCAGATCCCATACGCCCTCTGGGGCTATCGAACCTCAATCCGAGCTTCTATCGGGGCTACCCCTTACTCCCTGGTCTACGGCATGGAAGCGGTCCTACCTGTGGAACTGGAAATACCCTCGTTATGCATCATGCTTGAAAGCAAGGTTAGTGAAGAAGACTGGTGCCAAAGCCATCTTGATGAGTTAGCCCTCCTAGATGAAAGACGGTTAAAATCACTATACCACATACAGGGGTATCATCGCCGGATAGCGCGATCATTCAACAAGAGAGTCAAGGACCGCGATGTCCAGGAAGGAGATTTGGTCCTCAAAGAGATAATCGAACCCATTTGGAACCCCAGAGGAAAATTCAAGCCCAAATGGAGCGGCCCTTACATTATGAAGAAGATCTTGTCCGGCGGTGCCGCCATGCTCACTGACCTGGATGGCGAAGAGATGGCTCGTCCAGTTAATCTGGACCGTCTCAAGAAATTCTACCCCTAGTTCAAGATCTCGGCGCGCTACGACTCTTCTCATCCCCCTTCTGTTCTAAAAAAATCTTTATTTCCCCTACCCAGAACTACGTGGGCCTGATCCTCTGCAAAATCTATTTTTAAACAGATGAGAACTTTTTTTCAAAAACCCCAGAGGTACGTAGGCAGTTCATACTCCTCACATGAGCACGACCCCTTCTTTTTCACAAAATACCATTATTTTCTTACCTCCGAGAACGACAGTTCATTCTAAACATATACTTGAACATAAGGATTATGTATGCCTTAGCGAATGGTATAGATAATTCAAAATGCAAAATTCATCGAAAGGCACAGCTGGATGATCAGAAACTTGTTTATTTCATTAATAAGAAACTACAGTACATATTGCATAAGAAAAAGGAACGGATAACTCCCTTCCCCCCTGCTACCATAAAAACCAAACAAAATTCCCCACATCTGTTACATAAATAAACTCCCCAGGAGTCCTACCCACAGCTACCCGAAGAGCCTGCACCCTCATCATCTACATCCTGAGGACCCCAAGTTTCCCCCACCTGAATAGAGTGTCGAAGACACTCCATGGATCGATGAGCCTTAACCATCTTCGAAAAAACCACAACACCCCCTTCCATGGAGTCAGATAAAACAAACCACCTCTGACCAGTCTCTACCGCCAACATCTTGCTGACTACGTTTCTCCACAACCACCTCATATAATCTTTGGGGACATGGCAAACCTTCCCAACGGACTGAGAGGGACGGGTCGACGGACACTAATTTTCCCACAGAGATCCAAGCAACAGGCGCAGGCGCTCAGTCAAATCTTCTACTGGAAAGAAATTCGAGGTCCGAGGGGGCACGACCTGCAGCCAACCAAATTGACGCAAAAGCCGCCAAGGGAAATAAAAAGAGGTCTGCCTAAGACCAACCAACCGCACATATGAATATTCTCCTAGCTCTAGTACAGGCTGCAATTGCCCCCACCAAGGCAATGACCAATACAATCCACAAGCCCCATGCTCCACAAGCCAATTCTACCAGTTCTCAACATACAGGCCCATGCGGATGAAGTAGCGTGAAAAGAAGTTAGGTACAGCCGACAAAGGATATTCTGGAGGAGTCGAAAAGCGGAATCTTTCAGACAACCACATGAACAGCATCATAGGGCTACCCCTCAAAAAGTCTAAACGACCTTCTCTCCAAGCATCCAGGCCATTCAGAGTCTCCCCTAATATCACCGCCGCAGGATTGCGATGGTATGACATCCATGAGGTAATGGCTGTAAGTTGTGGGTCCATGCGTACTTCCCCGGTCACAAACATCAATTTTGAAACCAAGCCCAGAACAACGGCTCCTACATAGCCAGCATCACTTACTTCTCGCAAATTCACGGACTGCAACACCGCCGGAAGGGAGATCAATCCTCCAGAAACCAATGACCTGGCCGCCGAAGGCGAGATATGAAGAAGCCCGGCCAATAAATCCCTAGGAGAACGGGAAAATTCGGGCAAAGCCACAGCAACTCTAGGATTCACACCTAGCATGGTAGAAAATTCCTCGTAGGTAGGACAAACTTCTTCCAACCCAAAGCGGAATACATGGTCTTCGGGGTACCAGAATTGTACCACCGCTGTCAGCATATTCCACTCAAAGGGCCGATTGCGCCACAAGGAAACTCGGCGCATGTTAAAGGCATCATAGTCGACATTTTAAGAGCACATAGATTCCAAGGCTTCGAGGCAGTTGACAAACTCAAAGGTACTAGGGAGAGCCATCTCGCAAGACCAAACGATGGGTGGGGGGGGGGGGGTATGAAGAATGCAAAAGGTGTGAGGAAAACACTCCACCCTCCTCCCTTTTTATACTAAAAAATCCTCACAAGGGACATAAGCCCTGCAGAAATTGGAGGGTATCCTACCCCACAAGGTACAAAAAGCTGAAGAGGGTACCAATCAAAGCCTTCAAAAGATGGGACTGGACTAAACTGTCGATAGGCAGGCCAGGGTGCTTGCCGATCGGCGACCCCCCATTTTTGGAAAATTTCCTCCTTTCCTCTTTTGTCAAATCAGAAAACTCCATAAAAATAAATTGATATTCTCAAAAGAATTTAAGAATCATGTTCCCTCCTTATGGGATTCCCCGTTTTGAATAAAGTAACTTTCCTTCAAAAAAATTCCAAAAATATTCATTTTTTATGGTCTCAGCAACAAAGTTAAAAAGAACATGTGCATGCATTCATTCATCAGGATAATAAAGAGATAATAAAAAATTCCATTGCATTGCATATATTGTTTTCTGTTTTATATCATTTTGCAGGAAATAAAGAAAAGCTAAAATTAAACGGGACTCAGCCCGAACCGACACTCTATCTCTCTCTCTCTCTCAAGAGCTTCCACCCCTGCGACGCGCTCTCTTCCCCCTACGACGAGACGACGCGCCCCCACTACCCGAGCTAGAGTCTTCCCCAGACGAGGCTGACGGAACCAAACAAGAAGGAACAGGGACAACCTCCCTAATATGGGAAGTCACCGATGATATCCAATCTCTGATGTCCCTCAGCCAAGTGGTCGACACCCGGATTTGCTGCAAGGGAAATGACAAATGAGTATCAAGAAAAAAGAAATCAAAAAGAGGAAAAGGGACAGAAAGGCTTATCGCAGGACGAAGAACCTCCTCTGTCAAACCCAGCTCCACCTAATCCATCGCAAGGGGACGGTGCAGCATCGGCACTATCCCTCCATCAGCCCGTCGGATGTTGTACGAAGGAGTATGCAGCCAAAAAAAAGGGACCTCCGAAGTCGCCGCCGTTGTAGGTGCCGACGGACCACAACCACTGTGGGAAGACCCCACCGCCCGACTCGAACCAGCAGGAGGGACAGGCAAGGCATCATGAATGTTGGGCGCCATTAACCAGCTCGTCACAAAGTACATATAGTCATACGGCGCGGCCGTATCAGCATACAACGCATAAGACTCGCCGATCATCATCGCGATCCTCTCATCCTCCAGCAACTGTCGCTCCCGTCTCATAGAAGTAGGAGGCTGCGCGGGAGGCACCACCACATCCTCCTCAACAATCTGACGGATCACCCTCTCCCCGAGGTACCAGGAATGGCCGAACTCGTGCGCCAACAAACGCCTCATCTGCGCGTTCACCCCAGTCACCCCCGTATCCTGAATGGCGATCCCCCAAGGATAAAAGGTCGCCTGAAAATCCCCAAGCAGGCATAAGTCAATACAAAATCAGAAGGTGCTAAAAACTAAGGCTGAAATGGAAAGAGCCTTACCCTACCACTGGTCAGGTCATTCAAGATCTGACGCACCGCCTCTAGGGAAAGAGATCCTTTTGACTGCCGGTTGGCCTTACGCCACCGGTACAGGCGACAAAAGTCCCCAACAGTGTCGTCCTTCAGAGCAATCAGTGGGGTGTTGCACCCAATCACCTCATAAAACCACGTCTGAATTCACAAAGGAAAATACGAATGCATGAAAGGAAAATGCGAATGCATGAAGGAAAAATGTGAATGCATGAAATGAAAATGCGCAAAGTAAAGAATACCTCAAGGAGATACGTGGCTCCAGTAAAATTCTGTCGGCAGCACCCGTTGAACGCATCCAGAGAAGAGTAAAGGGTCGCCAAGGTTAGACTCCCCCAATCATAGAAAGGGATGTTCGAAAACATCCTCAAGTATGGCAAAACCCACAAATGGACGACGTCGCCACTCGACGCCACCATAAACACTCCCAGCACCAACAAAATGAATAACCGGGCCATCTGCCTCACTTGCAGCCCGTCCTCCACATCAATCACCCTACTCAGCAGAATATCCTTCACCAAGTATAGCCGGATGGAATCTCCAAAAACTATCCTCCTCACATCACCGAGTGCCGCATACACCACCTCCGGCCTCACCCGCAAAGAATGGTCCACCTCTATCTACTCCCCGTCACAATCCAGCCCCAAAAGTCGCTGCACATCTATGGGAGTCACTGTCATCTCCCCGAAGCCAAAATTAAAAGTGTGAGTAGTGTCCCACCGCCTCTCCCCCAAGGCACACAAGACTGCTGTCGAGCGAGGCGTCTCATCTAGCGCAACCGCCAACCTCCCAAAACCCGCTGATGATACCATCCAACACACCACGGGTGGAAGATGCTCCCTAACATCCTTAAGCCCCGTCGTCCCGCGGGCACGCATATTCTTTAAAGAAATATCAGACTGGAAAAAGGAAAAATTCAGTCAAAAGTCAAGAAAGAAAGAAAAATCACCCAAAAAGAAAGAAATGCCAAAGGTCAAGTTACTTACATAACCACCAGGAATCACTCTCGAAGAGCGATGTCGCGAAGGCTCCCGCAGCACGGTCCGCTCGTCCTCAACCGGCTCGAATGCATCAAAGGCATTCTCATTCCCCAAAGCAAGAGGCACCCTGTCCCTCCAATCCACATTCGCCCAGTCATCAACGGTCAACCACTCCCGGTGGACTGCGGTGCTCATAAAGGCGGCCATTTCTTAAAGATCGGAATGATAGAACGATTCGCAGAGAGAAATTGCAGAAAGAGAGAAGTCAAGAGGCTTTGAAATTCCGATCGGCACTGTCTCTTCACTTTCCCGAGGCAGCCCAAAAGTCCGTGCCACTGCCGAATGGCACCTCTCATCCTATGCCGACCGTCACCCACCTTTAAGTTTCGTACAGAAATTCCCAGAAAATACCCGGAAGCCTCGAAAAATCCTCGAAAAATTCCTAAAAATCCCAGGAAGGATTTAGGACGATGTCATTAAAGAAATTTTGCACTCCTTCGGGCGACACCCCATTTTCCCCAACGAAGCCCACAAAATCCAAGCGATTGATCTCTCGGGCAAGGCGCCCGGACCACCTAATCACCTCCTCATCAGACTTTACAACCATCGATACACTATCACATGGTATTTTTGCCAGTAGAAATCAGAAGAACCACTCGCCCTGAGCGATCTCTCCCAAAGGACAGTCCAAATTTTCCCCGACTTGATTCATCGTTCCCAAGCGAAATTTCAAATCCAATTCTTATCCCTCGAGCGGAACCCCTTTTTCCCCAGCGAAATCCCCAGAAGCTAAGATTTCTCCCGGCCAAGCTCCGAAAAATCCCTAAGGATCATCTGATCACTTCCCCAGCGAAATTTTCTCACGACACTCAAAATAGGTTGCTCCCCGTCGCGAGGCCTCCTACAAATCTTCCCCCAGCTATCAGCTCCCCAGCTCAGAATCACAAGGCTCTTTCTCCAGTAGAATCAAAATACAAACTCTTGGGTCAGAATTGGCCCCGGTCTTGGATCGTCACCATAGTTAGGTCAGAATTGACCTTGGTCCTCGGTCGTCACCACTCTTGGGTCAAAATTAGCCCCGATCTTGGATCGTCACCCTAGTTAGGTCAGAATTGACCTCGGTCCTCGGTCGTCACCACTCTTGGATCAGAATTGGCCCCGGTCTTGGATGGTCACCATAGTTAGGTCAGAATTGACCTCGGTCCTCGATCGTCACCACTCTTGGGTCAGAATTGGCCCCGGTCTTGGATCGTCACCATAGTTAGGTCAGAATTGACCTCGGTCCTCGGTCATCACCACTCTTGGGTCAGAATTGTCCCCGGTCTTGGATCGTCACCCTAGTTAGGTCAGAATTAACCTCGGTCCTTGGTCGTCACCACTCTTGGGTCAGAATTGGCCCCGGTCTTGGATCGTCACCCTAGTTAGGTAAAAATTAACCTCGGTCCTCGGTCATCACCACTCTTGGGTCAAAATTGGCCCCGATCTTGGATCATCACCATAGTTAGGTTAGAATTGACCTCGGTCCTCGGCCGTCACCACTCTTGGGTCAGAATAGGCCCCGGTCTTGGATTGTCACCCTAGTTAGGTCAAAATTAACCTCGGTCCTCGGTCGTCACCACTCTTGGGTCAGAATTGGCCTCGACCCTCTGAATTGGTCATCCTCATTTCCTTAAGTCCTCAGAACTGACCTCGATCCTCCGAATTGATCATCTCTAGCATACTTCTTAGGTCCTCAGAATCGACCTCGACCCTCTGAATCGGTCATACTCCCTCAAAAGCATCATGCGGTGTCTAATCGATGGCTATCATTTGTTCAAAACTCACCCATCGAGGGGCTCTGTAGACACCCCATTCTGTTACCCCTCAACTCTCCTTAGGTCCTTAGCACCTCCCTTAATCATTATAAGCCCAGGTCACATCCTGAGTACTGACCTAGAAGCCATCGAGCACCCCCCGGCTCAGTTTGACCCAAAAGTCAAACTCCTCATCTCGATCGAGACTCAATGAATCCTCGAAGTGCACTAAATATCCTTTCTAACGGTCTACCCCGTGCGCGTTTCTAACTTACCATGAGAATGAACGCGCTGTTTGCGTCCAAAACCTGACCTAGAGGCCACCGGGCGCTCCCGGGCTCTGTTTGACCTAAGTCAACTCTTCAGCTCAACCGAGGCTGAATGAATCTTCGAAGGGCAATGAATACCCTTTCCAACGGTCAGTCCTGTGCACAATTCCAACTTTCCATGCGGACGAACGATCCGTTTGACTCCGAGAAACCACCGAGCGCTTCTCGGGCCCGGCTGACCAAAGTTAACTCTCCAAACCGGGACAACTCTTTGGAATGGCAAAGTACATCTCCTAATCTTTCCAACGGTATGCTCCGTGCACGATTCGGACTTACCAGGTGGACGAACGCGCCAATTGCGTCCGCACGATTCCCCATCCAATGGATCGACAAACGCTTTCGAGCCACATTTGACCCAAAGTCAACTTTCGAACTCGAGAGTAGTCCAAAGGACTTTCGAATGTCTTTGAATTACCTTTCTAACGGTATGCCCCATGCACGATTCTGACCAATGGTTTGCCCTCGACGGCTAATTTTCCGAAAAAGCCTGAGGCACACATCCAAATGGCAGGTCCCAGATCCTGCCTATCGGCACCTGCCGATAGGCAGTACCATGACAGGGCCGATCGGCAGTCCCCTGGGGTTATAAAATGATGCCTTGGCCTCATTTGTAGGGAGGGCCCAGATCTGATAGAAATCTCTCTGAAAGAATCCCATAAACCTCTCTCGAAGGCAGCGTGATTTTAACTTCCAAATCCTCTTTTTACTTCCACTTTCCATCATCCTCTTCATCAAACATGGGGAATTAACCACTATCCATCATCATCCAAGTGCAAAGTCTGCTCTCCAACATTCAAGATCAAGCTCAAGATCTTCAAGAAGGTCCAACTTTCTTAAACTCTCTCTTAAATTCTCTTGAATTCTCAATAACATGTTTTCTATTATTTAGCACTTTTTATCATCTCATCTTCGACATCCTAATATACCTTTTTACCTAGTATTATTGCACATCTCTTATTTTCATATAAATAAAAACCCAAAAAATAAGAAAAAGAGGGTTTACTCATAAATTCCAAATAAGGGATTCTCATACTTTTCTTCACACTCTTCTCACAACTAAAATTCTTTTTCTACACACACACACACACACACTTACAAAATAAGAGATCCCACATTTAGATTTATGGGATAAACCCCACCCCTTTGCTTGTATGCGAACTACGTGGACTTTGATGCCTTTATAGGCTACGTAGGCGTTTCGGGGTAAAACCCGAGACTCGAGTCCTTTCTCTCACTTTTTCTCTCATTTCCTATTTTCTCTAAATCCATTTTTCTCATATTATATGTATACTTAGTTTTAGTGACGCATTACTCCATGTGTGTTATCGTTCCCTTATAATGATCAACGTAGGGGTAATCGCATAAATCTTATTTTTCTAACACTATCCTTATATCTTCATATGGATGACTCGATTTATCTTTTCCATGATACAAGCCGAGGATTCCTACCTTCATTATATATATACACATGCACACATCTCATGGGGGGAAACATAAAGGAAAATAGCAAATATCCATGAGAGACCTAAAGGGCGGAATGGGTGCCTAACACCTTCCCATTTCGTAACTAAGCCTCCGAACCCTTTTCGAATCATTTTGGTTTTGCACGCACCAGTATGTCTTTGGAAGCCATCCTTAGGGGTGGATTCCCCTTTTTCTTTTGTCTGTTTTGAGTAAAATAGACTGGCGACTCTGAATCTCTCTACATCTCTACACCTCACAAAATTGACGTCGGTCGAAGCGCTCTCCCGAGAGGGGATGCGCGCGACCCGAATGATTCCTCCTCCCTCCGCGGTGGGGATCGGCGGGGATGGCCACAGTCACATCATACCTAGTTCTTCTATAACCATATGTAAAGAAAATGGGCCTATTACCGCCGCTCTAACTTATCGATCCCATCTGACGTCCATTATTCTAAGCGTCCACTCAGCTACATTGGGACATTTAATTTCCCTCAAAAAGGAGACTACACTAGTGCTTGACTATTCGTGTCAGTCTTCTCGCTTATCTTAGGCGTGATAACTCTTATTGCACCAATATATTTGGATTATTGCTTACCTCCTATGACGTTCCGTTCAACCCATTCCAATTCCACTTATACTGCCTCACGGCATAATCTTCAACTTTATATAATACGCCTATTTTGTTTGGGACGATATATAAAATATACTTAACAATGTGTTCGTACACCTTTTGACCCATGCCTATTTGCACAACAATTAAAAATGCCACCGATGTAATACTCTCTCCAAAAAGTGGACCTCGCTTTCTCGGCTTGGTACTAACACATGGGTTTTCCTAACCCGAGAAAAATTTAAAATTCAATTCTTCCTATACATGTAAATCCAATCCTTCTTAAGGTTAACCCATGAATCTTCTCGTGGTTAACTCACCATATTCTCCTTATATCGGCGCGACTAGTCCTACGGGTCTTACTTCCTAATAACCCTATGCTCGATATGTTTTCCTACCCCTGTGAAATGAGTACTATCCTAACTATATCCCTAGTGACCAATACCTCTCTCAACTTCCAACATTTGCTTGGTTTCATTCGTGGGACGTCACGCAATGCGAAATCCAAATAAGGAACCCCCCGATACACTACTACCTGGAAATGTTGATCGTCGAGATTCATTAGGCCCCCAGCACCTAACGCGTAAATATATATAGCTCGTATAAATATACATATATATATAGTTCTTACTAGAACCAATAATTCATTTTTATATAAATCCTGATATAAACTACCGAAAGGGAAATTTCATCTTAATATTCTCTTTACTTTACTAAAGTCAATAATATAAAATATCTCGTATTATATACTTGCAATGTATTGTACACAACAAGTATAATTATACCTATTACAACATAAGTATAATAACCATCCCATCGAGCTATAACTCGAGGATGCAGTCTCATAGTGCCTATCCAAATTCGAGTTTACCCACTGTACCACGGTACCAAGCTAAACTTACTCATGGTCATGGTAAAATACACAACGGTGGAGGCGGTCATGTTCCCTCTACAAGTAGAGTACACACATCGTACTCAAACGCAGGACGAGATGACCTGGGGATATACTCTCCCTGCTCCTCAAGACATGGGATTCACCCACATCGCGCAACCTCCCTGGATCGCACTAGAGAAAATATATAGTCTGGTTATTCCAATACTACACCAAAGGAAAGCCCGTGGAACCAGCCTCTAAAGTACAAACATATCAATCTCACAAAGATACATATTTTTCCGTGTCATATTATATATACTGTAATAACGTCGTATATATAACCTATATCAATTCTCAAATATATATGGCTATAATTGCCAAACTCCTATAGCGATAGTTAATGACCCCGACTATTCCCCATGCGTAAAAGTGTATAAGTATCCTCACACTCATAATACTATACTTATAAGTATTCTCTTACTTAATATATATAACTTGCATCTTAATCACTTTTAAGAATTTATAGATAATCTCGAATATACTAATTCCTAATAATCACATCCTAAGATTTACTCGGATGCATTCAACCCATATACATTCTAATCATATAAATATCTATGCACACTGGCCAAAGACCTCTCTCTCTCAAATGTTGCTCAACCCGAACACTCACTAGGTCCGTCCCTCGGATTTCACATTAAATCAACCCGAGGTTCCCTCTTTCAATTCAAAGTTTATTTACCCTCGAAACCATCATTTAAGAATCCTAATATCTTAACTAGAATCCCGTATATTCATCTCCAATATCAATTTAATTCCCCCTAAACTCAAAGAGGGAAAAATTGCCTAATTCGGCATAAACCGAATCGATTCACAACCATTGCGAATTGATTCAGACCAGCGAATCGATCCAGACCAAATCTGAATCGGTTCAGAAAAGGGTCTGCGAACATGTCTTCAAAGGCGAATCGATTTGGTCTCAACCCGAATCGATTCAGACTGAGACTGTGCCCCAGATTTCCTTATGCGAATCGATTCGGTAATCGATTCAGAAAAGGGTCTGCGAACATGTCTTCAAAGGCGAATCGATTTGGTCTCAACCCGAATCGATTCAGACTGAGACTGTGCCCCAGATTTCCTTATGCGAATCGATTCGGTCTAGACCCGAATCGATTCTCCCTGTTCGGGGCTCACAGTTTAGGCGATTTCATCTTCTCCAAAATTCCAAATAACATCCCAACCTATATTTTTCGGGTTTCGAATCTCAACCCACAACTCTATAATCATCCTAACACTAATTTACAACTAACACATCCATAATTTTATGGTATTTAGACCATTCCTTCTAGATTTCAACCATAAGACCCTTGTTTATCATATCTCCCATTTCTAACTATTTAACACTCCATTGACATGTATTTAACACTAGAAGTCATTAAGAGTTTACACTACATCAATATGTAACGACATACTCACATTTTCCAATTTATTTTAAGGGTTCTAATCCAAAATTTTATAATTTACCAACTATGATATCAGATGTACACACTACATTAAATAAAGCAAGTAAACATTTGCATGGAGGATAAAATTCGCCGACCTCGAGTCGAATCCCGCGAAATTTGGCCAAAATCTCCTTTCTTCTCCCTCTTTCTCTTATCTCTCTCGTTTTCTCTTTCTTTTCTCCCTCTCTTGTGCATTTTATAGGAGAGAAATAAGGTTTTATCCCTTATAAATCCAAAAATGACTCGTTTACTCAATTACGAGTCCCTACTAGTCCAAAAATTCCCAAAACTCAAACACTACTCCCGGATACTCTTACTTGACTAACCCAGCCATTTTGAAACCAACCGCGCACTCAAAATCGCCATCCGAGTTACATAACTACAATTCACTATTCAAACCAAACGCATCTCAATACGGGTTTTCAAATTAAAATACTATCCTTTGTCACTTTACCCAACTGTGAAATGTAATTAAAATGATCCCACTCATTTACTTAGTCTCGAAAGTAAAGGTAACACACACCGATAATAATCAAATGTTCATAAAGCCCAAAATTATATTCACAGAATTTCCCTTAATCTCCAAATTATGCCCACTTATGAAATTTAATTATCCCTAAAAGTGCGGGGTGTTACATACTCCCCCTACAACGAAATTTCGTCCTCGAAATTCGAATATAACCTATACCACCAACCTAGGATCGCTAATTAAACTACGTCCTAGTACACCAAAGTCGAAAGGTACTAACACAATGGTCCCCTACCATATTCCTCCTATCTCAAGGAGTACGTTCTAGAGTACTTGCTTAACCACATGTTTATCTAAATCTCTATATGATATGACACTACCTCGGTCGTAAGGTTGACTCTAACGTCACATCGTACCTAGTGCTTCTGCAGCCGCATGTAAAGAAAACGGGCCTATTACCATCGCTCTAACTTATCAATACCATCGGAGATCCGTTATTCTAAGCGTCCACTCATCTACATCGGGAAATTTAATTTCCCTAAAAAAGGAGGCTACACTAGTGCTTGACTATTCGCGTCAGTCTTCTCGCTTATCTTAGGTGTGCTAACTCTTATTGAACCAATATACTTGGATTATTGCTTACCTCCTATGACATTCCGTTCAACCCATTCCAATTCCACGTATGCTGCCTCACGGCATAATCTTCAACTTTATATAATACGCCTCTTTTGTTTTGGACGATATATAAATCAACTTAACAAGGTATCCATACACCTTTTGACCCGTGCCATTTTGCACACCCAATAAAAACGTCATCGATATAACATTCTCTCTAAAAAGTGGACCTCGCTTTCTCAGCCTGGTACTAACACATGGGTTTCCCTAACCCTAGAAAAATTTAAAATTGAATTCTTCCTATACATGGAAATCCAATCCTTCTTAAGGTTAACCCATAAATCTTCTCGTGGTTAACTCCCCACAATCTCCTTATATCGGCGCCACTAGTCCTACTGGTCTTACTTCCTAATAACCCTACGCTCGATGTGTTTTCCTACCCACGTGAAACGAGTATTATCCTAACTATATGCCTAGTGCCCAAGACCTCACTCAACCTCTGACATTTGCTTGGTTTCACGCGTGGGACATCTCGCAAAGCGAAATCCAAACAAGGAACCCCCCGATACACTACTATCTGGCAATGTTGATCGTTAGGATTCATTAGGCCGCCATTACCTAATGCGTAAATATATGTATCTCGTATAAATATACATATAGATAGTTCTTACTAGAACCTATAATTCATTTTTATATAAATCCGGATATAAACTACCGGAAGGGAAATGCCAGCTTAATATTTGCTTTACTTTACTCAAGTCAATAATATATAATATCTCGTCTTATATACACGCAATGTATTATACACATCAAGTATAATTATAACTATCACAACATAAGTATAATAATTATCCCACCGAGCTATAACTCCGGGATGCAGTCTCATAGTGCCTATCCAAATCCGGGTTTACCCACTGTACCACGGTGCCAAGCCAGACTTACTCATGGTCATGGTAAAATACACAATGGTGGAGGCGTTCATGTTCCCTCTACAAGTGGACTAAACACATCGCACTCTAATGCGGGACGAGATGACCTGGGGATATAATCTTCCTGCTCCTCAAGCCAGGGGATTCACCCACATCGCGCAACCTCCCTCTATCGCACTAGAGAATATATATAGTGTGGCTGTTCCAACCTACACCAAAGGAAAACCCGTGGAACCAGCCTCTAAAGTACAAACATATCAATCACACAGATATATATATATATATATATATATATATATATATATATATATATATATATATATATATATATATATATATATATATGTTTCCGTATTATATTATATATACTGTAAAAACGTCATATATATAGCCTATATCACTTCTCAAATATATATTGCTATAATTTCCAAACTCCTATAGTGATAGTCAATAACCCCGACCATTCCCCATTCGTAAATGTGTATGAGTATTCGCACACTCATAATACTATACTTATACGTATTCTTTTACTTAATATATATAACTCGCATCTTAATCGCTTTTAAGGATTTATATATAATCCCGAATATACTAATTCCTAATAATCACATCCTAAGATTTACTCGGATGCATTCAGCCCACATACATTCTAATCATATAAATATTTATGCACACTGGCCAAAGACCTCTCTGTAATACCCCGTATTTTTATGCTATATTTAATTTGGGGATTTATTTAATAAAAATCCGGAAATTAATTATGTTATAATTATTAACGTGACTCGAGTTAGTAATTATGGGAAACTTGTTGAATATTACTAAGGAGCATAGTAATATATTATATTGGTTATATTGAATGTCATAAGTGAATTAAATGACTATTTCAGAAATTTAAGTCGGGACGTGCCCGTGTCACGTCGGGACTAATTATGTTAATTAAAAAGTGAATATTTTATAAGTTGTCCGTATGGTTGTTTTGAGTGCGCCAATGCGTCCGGAAGGGTCGAGATAGTCAGAAAAGTGTACCCGGGGGTTTAGTTTGGGTCTCGGGATTTTTTAGGCTTAATTAGTGACCCGGGAGGGCATTTCGGTCATTTTACAAAATAGGGTAATTAAACCCACGAATTTCAGCCATCCTTAGCAGCCATTTAAGTCAGCCTTTTAAGGTTAGAACATTCAGAACCCTAGAACGGCCATTGGAGTAGAGAGGAGATAGCTCTCAAGGTGATTCAAGACCAAAACACCACCGATTGCACCGCCGTTACCACCAACGCGTAGATCGCGAGGAGGAGAACGCAACCACACCAATATCAGCAGGAAACCAGACCTCTGAAATCCCAGGCAAGTGTTTAACTTGCGTATTTTCGTTGGTGCAATATTCATATTAGTGTAGGAACGATTAGGAGTATAATCAATGGAAGAAAACCCCAATTTTGATAGGGATTTGCATGTAGAAATCATTATAACCATATTCTGGAATTATTATGTGAAGTAGATGATTAACCCACGAATTTATGATGATTTGTTAGAAGGAAATTCTGGAGAAAACTGATTAGAACAAAAGTTAAGAAAACATTAGGGTTCTTGATGTTTAGATGAGATTTTGGATTGTTTAACCACGATTAATGATGTATACACGCATGATGAACGTTATAAACATCTGAAACTATATTAGTATGTTAGAAGTAGGCTTTTTGGGTCGATTAGTGTTGGAAAATATGGTTATTGTTGAAGAACTTTGATGAATCCCGTCACTGCAATTTCTGCAGAATTTTTACCCAGACCTGCTTGATCGATCGATCGAGCATAGAGCTTCGATCGATTGAAGGTTCGATCGATCGAGCCCCAAACTTCGATCGATCGACCCCTCCTGGCAGACTCCTATTTCTCTTGTTTATTTAGTTAAATTGATTTATCGTGAAATAACCTTTGGGCATTCTAAATGAAAGGATTTGGGAGATATTGAGGACTAGTAGGGTATATGGATAAATGTTAGAACCTTTAATCTTCAACGAGTATGGTAATTATGGGATATTTACTTTAGGTTGATGGACTTATGAATTTAAAGGGTGAGGTGCGTAAGAGAGTTACGTTGGAACCTAATAAAGACACTTACTAAAATTCAGATTTGTGAGGATGTAGCCCATGAGTGTTAGGTAATAAGTGAGAAAACCCTTCGAGTTAAGGTTAGGAATAAAACCTTATACGAAATTCTATAACTGTGAAATTAAGGATATACGGTATAATTATGGGTGATGAGAAGAACCTATATTAATATGATAAAGTAGTATATTTATATGATTGTGTGTACATATATTATATGCATGTGAAAATCATACCCACGCTACTTACTATCCCTGAGGTTTCCGCGCTGGGACAAGTCTTATCTCGATGGGACCTTTATGGGGGATATTGACTTGTACCCTAGGAGATAGATATCCTTGGTACAGGCTATCGATGTGATAGTTCAGACGGTCCTGAGAGACGCCGGTACGTGCCATCCTCTTAGAGACTTGGAATCTATGCTTCGCCTCAATTGTTTGTGTATTTTTGTTAATACAATTCGAGAGTGATTCCGAATGTATTCCCCTTAATATGAGTGATATGGGGCTTTGGATAGTAGAGTATGCACACACCATAGTTTTATTCGGGGTGCTGTTATATATATATATTATACGAGTAGCTAATATATATATGAGATTATGATATTTGAAACTGTCTACTGAGATTTGATAAGTAGGACATGGTTGTTGACTCAAATTATTAAATACTTGTTTTGAAGAAAGTATAAGATGTCACTGTAAAACTTTATTGATTTTATAAAGTTAAAATGGAGAACTTTGATTACTGTTTGGAACATTCTTTTAAAAATGGAGTCGTATTATAAATCTTGCGAGGAATCGAAGTTAAGTTAAATCTTTTAGAAAGACTAGTGCGTTAAATGATAAGAAACCGTGGGGAAGGTTAGTGCGATAGGTGTGCACATTAGAAGAGAGGTGAGTATTTTCTCAAGAGAGTGACGTACTAAGATGTTATTGCATTGTCCTGTATCAATTTAAATACTTGCTTAACGTATTTTAAAATCAAACACACTTTCGGGCCCTGAACCGTTTCTTCCTCTCTCTCTCTTGTGTATATATATGTATATTTTTCAGGTGCCCAGCCACAGGGGCGTCTTGCTTAGGATCCTTTGAGAAGAACGAGTTGCAGCTTAGGTGGGAGTTGCAGGTCACTTGAGTAGACGGCTTCTGTTATTGACTCCACTCCTGTTACTCTCATTTATTGGGCATGTGTCGCCCTTTCCATTATTTCATTTGTTGTTGGGACATTTATATTTCAGTTATTTCCAGTATTGTTCCATGGAAGTTATTTAGGATGGATTTGTGATTTTAGTTTCATATGTTGACATTCGTTTGACGAATGGTTTATGTTATTTGGTTTATTATGGTGTGATTCTTAATTGTAGAAATGTTGTTTTAATTAAATAAATCTTTTTCATTAATTAAAATTGGGAAAGTTATATGAAAATGTTTTTGACACTTAGCTTAATTATTTAGGGTGTTAAATTGGAAAATTTTATTTTTATCGACAGTGATGCTGAGAATGAACCAACTGTTTACCTTGATTTAATTTAATAAAGGAGTGATCGCCCAGTATTTAATTAGGCGGGGTGTCACAGGTGGTATCAGAGCATCAGGTTCTAGAGTCCTTTAGGATCTGTGCGGCCTATTATGTTTCAGCGTTGCTTTCTTTGATGTAGAGCCCTACTAGTAGGAATGTTGTGTCTATCTCTATACTTTGGAACTTCGTACTTCTGCGATTTGGTTATTTGAATGATGAACTCATCCAAATTTAATTAAATTTTCAGATGGATCGTCAAGAAGAACTAGCTAAGACGATTAAGGGAGTCATCGAGCAAGATCGACTCACACCTCAGGTATCCCTAGGGAGAGTATCAACCGCCGAGTTAGCAGGTATCGTGGCACAAGCAGTTACCATTGCAGTTCTACAATACCAAGAACGCAGCCTACAACTTAAAAGAGATAAAAGACCTAGAGAGGTTAACCTAGTGCATGTGACTGACATTGAGCACTGTGCGAAGGCACCGAATCTACAGCAACAAAACAATCAAGATAGAGTCAGTTCCAGTAGTAACGAGATTTATGTACAGAGACAAAAGTGTCAGGGACAACGAAGCCAGGTTCAGAATGAAATCACCAAGAGGTGTTTCGGTTGTGGAATGGAGGACCACAAACGTAAACCTTGTCTGAATCAGACTGGGGATAAACTACAACCTGACCGGCAAAGAATTTCGAAACTCTGCTATAAATGTGTACAACCGGGTCACAAGTGGATGGATTGTCCTCGCCCTGACATAGTTTTTCCGCAAATTTCCCCTCAAGACCAGCAAGACCAGAGAAAAAGAGAGGCTAGTCAATACCGTAAGGAAGGAAAGCAGTTTCGGGGGAGGTGTTTCCAATGTGGCAGGAATGGCCATAGGCGTCAAAATTGTCCAGAGAAGAATAGGGCCCCACGGCAGGAATGTGCTGACAATGTACCTCAGAAGCCAACTCCGCCACCTTTTCCAACAGCCTCAGTTCAGCAGAGAAAACTACAGGGCGGACGTGTCTATAATTTCCCACTGGCAGCAACCCCACAGGCGCCACCCGCGGTTGAGGGTATGTTTTTCTATCCATGTTACCATGAGTCGAGAATTGCTTGTTACGAGTGCAACGCACTATTTTATAAGCTAATTTTTTTTTTTTTGCGAAAGCCTTAGGGTTGTTAGCCACGGCAGTGAGCTCAGTGACGTGTGTAGACTCACCATCTTGGGAGTGGGTCTTTTATTTTTCTTTATATGCCTGGGAGTGGGGGTAGAGATTGGTAGCTTGGTATTACCTGTATATATGCTAGTCTTAGATATGCATTAGCATGATGTTATACTCAGTATGGATTGGCTCGCCGCTTATAGAGCCATGATTATCTACTTTGGTGGAGCATTGTTTTTGCCATTTCGGGGCAAGAGATGTTTGTAGTGGCGATGCCTCGCCCAGAGGGAGGTTCGACCGCTCATTTGTATTACATAGAGGAGGATACCTCTAAGGAGGTTGTGATTCCCTTAGATTCGATCCCTGTTGTCAGGGAGTATTCCGATGTGTTTCAGGAGATACCTGGCCTATCGCCCAGTCGTGAGATAGACTTTGTTATAGATTTATTGCCAGATACGAGACCTATAGCATGCGCACCGTACCGTATGGCTCCAGCAGAGATGCGAGAGCCACGAGATCAGATTGAGCAGCTGTTAGGCCAGGGCTTCATTCGTAGGAGTACCTCACCTTGGGGCGCTCCAGTCTTATTTGTGAAGAAAAGAGATGGTTCACTAAGATTGTGTGTGGATTACCGTGAATTGAACAAGGTCACGATACGGAATAAGTATCCGTTGCCTCGAATCTATGATCTGTTCGACCAGTTGAGGGGAGCAACTTTCTTTTCGAAGATAGATCTGAGGTCGGGGTACCATAAGTTACGTATTAGAGAGCAGGATGTTTCAAAAAAATGACCTTCTTATCGAGATATGGGTCCTATGAGTTCAGGGTGATGTCGTTCGGACTCACAAATGCCCCAGCCGTTTTCATGGACTTGATGAATCGAGTATTCAGAGAGTTCTTGGATCAGTTTGTACTCGTCTTCATAGATGACATCTTTTGATATATTCACACTCCGAGGAGGAGCATGCCGAGCACTTGAGGCAGGTTCTTCAGACTCTACGAGAGCATCAGTTGTATGCTAAGTACGAGAAGTGTGGATTCTAGTTGCGAGAGGTACAGATCTTGGGCCATGTTGTTTCTAAGCAGGGGATTGCAGTTGACCGGAACAAAGTGTCAGCGGTGAGAAAGTGGGGACAGCCCACGACACCGACGGAAGTGCGTAGTTTCTTGGGGTTAGCCGGATACTACAGGAGGTTCATTCGGGGATTCTCCAAAATAGCGGGTCCATTGACGAATCTGACTCGCAAGGGGGTACCATATGTTTGGGATGACGCTTGTCAGTTGGCTTTCGACGAGCTGAAGGACAAGCTTACTTCGGCACCCGTCCTTGCTTTACCGAAGCCGGGTGTAGAGTACCTGGTTTACACCGATGCGTCCTTACGAGGACTTGGGGGAGTACTTCAGCAGGAAGAGAAGGCTATAGCTTTTGCTTCCCGCAAGCTTAAGCCGCATGAGAAGAATTACCCCACCCACGACCTGGAGTTAGCTGCGGTCGTCTTTGCATTGAGAATTTGGAGGCACTATTTATTGGGCGAGAAATTCCGTTTGTTCACAGACCATAAGTCACTGCAGTACCTGTTCACTCAGCGAGAGCTGAATATGCGTCAGCGCAGATGGTTAGAGTTTGTGAAAGATTACCAGTTCGATATACAGTATCATCCGGGGAAAGCCAACGTAGTTGCTGATGCGTTGAGCCGTAGACCGGTTGACGATGTAGCGGACATCTGGAAAGCAAAGTGGAAGGAGTTGGGTCACCAGGACGCAATAGCACGTTCTTTCATATCCGTGATGACAGTCACACCCGAGATTGTTACGAGGGTGATACAAGCACAGACCACAGACCCGTTTTGTCAGGAACAGATTGTACGACTTCTAGCCGAGGGTGCTGAGTCCTATTCTGTTAGTTCGGATGGAGGGTTGCGGTTTAATGGGAGATTAGTGGTTCCAGAAGGAGCAAAACTACGTCATGAAGTGATGACTCATTCTCATGGGTCCCGATTTGCAGTACATCCGGGAGGCGATAAGATGTACCAGGACATGAGACGACAGTACTGGTGGAGTGGGATGAAGAAGGACATCGCTGAATTTGTGTCCAAATGTTCTACTTGCCAGCTGGTGAAGGTGGACCACCAGAAACCGTCGGGATTACTTCAGCCGTTGGAAGTACCCGCGTAGAAGTGGGAAAGTATTTCCATGGATTTCATTACAGGGTTGCCTACATCACAGCGGGGCCACGATTCTATCTGGGTGATTGTAGACCGTCTGACCAAGGTGGCTCATTTTCTGCCAGTAAGGACAGATTAGACCACGAGTCAGTATGCCCAGTTGTTCGTCGCTGAGATTGTCAGATTACACGGGGTGCCCCTAAATATTGTGTCAGATAGAGACAAGATTTTTGTGTCACGTTTCTGGGAAAGCTTTCAGGAGGCTATGGGTACAGAGTTGAGACTGAGTTCAGCCTACCACCCACAGACAGATGGACAGACAGAGCGTACTAATCAGATGTTGGAAGATATGCTACGCATGTGTGTTGTCGATTTCGGAGGAGGTTGGGAGCCACACCTTCCACTGGTAGAGTTTGCTTATAATAACTCCTATCAGTTTACGATTGGCATGGATCCATTTGAGGCTTTGTACGGCAGGCCTTGTCGTTCCCCAACTTGTTGGATCGAGGTGGGGGACAACAAGTTACTAGGACCAGAGGTGATTCAGGAGACCTCCGCGAGGATTGAAATTATCAGGAGTCGTATTCGGGTAGCCCAAGACAGGCAGAAGAGCTACGCCGATGCGAAACGGTTCTTCCGAGAGTTTAATGTGGGAGATCAAGTATTGTTGCGTGTATCTCCTATGAAAGGAGTGATGAGGTTCGGGAAGAAGGGGAAGTTGGCTCCGAGGTACGTAGGACCATTTCCCATCATCGAGAGAATTGGGCCAGTAGCATACAGGTTGGGATTGCCAGAACATTTACATCGCATCCACGATGTATTCCACATCTCGTCGCTGAGATGATATCTTCGGGATGATATGGCCCATACTCACATTGCGATAAATGAAATCGACTTACAGTCGGATAGCTCTTACGAGGAGAGACCAGTGGCTATTCTAGACTATAGTGGGAGGAGATGGAGGTCGAAGATAGTTCCACTTGTGCGGGTCCAGTGGGAACACCATAATGTGGAGGAATCCACTTGGGAGCGTGAGGCAGATATGCGCGAGAGATATCCAGAGTTGTTTTTACCAATTATGCCTTATTTTCCGAATTTCGGGACGAAATTCCGTTATTAGGGGGGAAGTATGTAATACCCCGTATTTTTATGCTATATTTAATTTGGGGATTTATTTAATAAAAATCCGGAAATTAATTATGTTATAATTATTAACGTGACTCGAGTTAGTAATTATGGGAAACTTGTTGAATATTACTAAGGAGCATAGTAATATATTATATTGGTTATATTGAATGTCATAAGTGAATTAAATGACTATTTCGGAAATTTAAGTCGGGACGTGCCCGTGTCACGTCGGGACTAATTATGTTAATTAAAAAGTGAATATTTTATAAGTTGTCTGTATGGTCGTTTTGAGTGCGCCAACGCGTCCGGAAGGGTCGAGATAGTCAGAAAAGTGTACCCGGGGGTTTAGTTTGGGTCTCGGGATGTTTTTAGGCTTAATTAGTGACCCGGGAGGGCATTTTGGTCATTTTACAAAATAGGGTAATTAAACCCACGAATTTCAGCCATCCTTAGCAGCCATTTAAGTCAGCCTTTTAAGTTTAGAACATTCAGAACCCTAGAACGGCCATTGGAGTAGAGAGGAGATAGCTCTCAAGGTGATTCAAGGCCAAAACACCACCGATTGCACCGCCGTCACCACCAACGCGTAGATCGCGAGGAGGAGAACGCAACCACACCAATATCAGCAGGAAACCAGACCTCTGAAATCCCAGGCAAGTGTTTAACTTGCGTATTTTCGTTGGTGCAATATTCATATTAGTGTAGGAACGATTAGGAGTATAATCAATGGAAGAAAACCCCAATTTTGATAGGGATTTGCATGTAGAAATCATTATAACCATATTCTGGAATTATTATGTGAAGTAGATGATTAACCCAAGAATTTATGATGATTTGTTAGAAGGAAATTCTGGAGAAAACTGATTAGAACAAAAGTTAAGAAAACATTAGGGTTCTTGATGTTTAGATGAGATTTTGGATTGTTTAAACAGGATTAATGATGTATACACGCATGCTGAACGTTATAAACATCTGAAACTATATTAGTATGTTAGTAGTAGGCTTTTTGGGTCGATTAGTGTTGGAAAATATGGTTATTGTTGAAGAACTTTGATGAATCCCGTCACTGCAATTTCTGCAGAATTTTTACCCAGACCTGCTTGATCGATTGATCGAGCATAGAGCTTCGATCGATCGAAGGTTCGATCGATCGAGCCCCAAACTTCGATCGATCGACCCCTCCTGGCAGACTCCTATTTCTCTTGTTTATTTAGTTAAATTGATTTATCGTGAAATAACCTTTGGGCATTCTAAATAAAAGGATTTGGGAGATATTGAGGACCAATAGGGTATATGGATAAATGTTAGAACCTTTAATCTTCAACGAGTATGGTAATTATGGGATATTTACTTTAGGTTGATGGACTTATGAATTTAAAGGGTGAGGTGCGTAAGAGAGTTATGTTGGAACCTAATAAAGACACTTACTGAAATTCAGATTTGTGAGGATGTAGCCCATGAGTGTTAGGTAATAAGTGAGAAAACCCTTCGAGTTAAGGTTAGGAATAAAACCTTATACGAAATTCTATAACTGTGAAATTAAGGATATACGGTATAATTATGGGTGATGAGAAGAACCTATATTAATATGATAAAGTAGTATATTTATATGATTGTGTGTACATATATTATATGCATGTGAAAATCATACCCACGCTACTTACTATCCCTGAGGTTTCCGCGCTGGGACAAGTCTTATCTCGATGGGACCTTTATGGGGGATATTGACTTGTACCCTAGGAGATAGATATCCTTGGTACAGGCTATCGATGTAATAGTTCAGACGGTCCTGAGAGACGCCGGTACATGCCATCCTCTTAGAGACTTGGAATCTATGCTTCGCCTCAATTGTTTGTGTATTTCTGTTAATACAATTCGAGAGTGATTCCGAATGTATTCCCCTTAATATGAGTGATATGGGGCTTTGTATAGTAGAGTATGCACGCACCATAGTTTTATTCGGGGTGCTGTTATATATATATATATTATACGAGTAGCTAATATATATATGAGATTATGATATTTGAAACTGTCTACTGAGATTTGATAAGTAGGACATGGTTGTTGACTCAAATTATTAAATACTTGTTTTGAAGAAAGTATAAGATGTCACTGTAAAACTTTATTGATTTTATAAAGTTAAAATGGAGAACTTTGATTACTGTTTGGAACATTCTTTTAAAAATGGAGTCGTATTATAAATCTTGCGAGGAATCGAAGTTAAGTTAAATCTTTTAGAAAGACTAGTGCGTTAAATGATAAGAAACCGTGGGGAAGGTTAGTGCGATAGGTGTGCACATTAGAAGAGAGGTGAGTATTTTCTCAAGAGAGTGACGTACTAAGATGTTATTGCATTGTCCTGTATCAATTTAAATACTTGCTTAACGTATTTTAAAATCAAACACACTTTCGGGCCCTGACCCTTTTCTTCCTCTCTCTCTCTTGTGTATATATATGTATATTTTTCAGGTGCCCAGCCACAGGGGCGTCTTGCTTAGGATCCTTTGAGAAGAACGAGTTGCAGCTTAGGTGGGAGTTGCAGGTCACTTGAGTAGACGGCTTCTGTTATTGACTCCACTCCTGTTACTCTCATTTATTGGGCATGTGTCGCCCTTTCCATTATTTCATTTGTTGTTGGGACATTTATATTTCAATTATTTCCAGTATTGTTCCATGGAAGTTATTTAGGATGGATTTGTGATTTTAGTTTCATATGTTGACATTCGTTTGACGAATGATTTATGTTATTTGGTTTATTATGGTGTGATTCTTAATTGTAGAAATGTTGTTTTAATTAAATAAATCTTTTTCATTAATTAAAATTGGGAAAGTTATATGAAAATGTTTTTGACACTTAGCTTAATTATTTAGGGTGTTAAATTGGAAAATTTTATTTTTATCGACAGTGATGCTGAGAATGAACCAACTGTTTACCTTGATTTAATTTAATAAAGGAGTGATCGCCCGGTATTTAATTAGGCGGGGTGTCAGACTCTCCCTCTCGAATGTTGCTCAACCCGAACACTCACTAGATCCGGCCCTCGAACTTCACATTGAATCAACCCGAGGTTCCCTCTTTCATCTCAAGGTTTATTTACCCTCAAAACCATCATTTAAAAATCCTAATGTCTTAACTAGAATCCCATATATTCATCTCCAATATCAATTTAATTCCCCCTAAACTCAAGGAGGAAAAAACTGCCAAATTCTGTATAAACCGAATCGATTCACCCCAATTGCGAATCGATTTGGACCAAAAAATTGATTCGGACCAAATCTAAATCGGTTCGGAAAAGGTTCTGCAAACAGGTCTTCAAAGGCGAATCGATTCGGTCTCAACTCAAATCGATTCGGCCTGAAACTGTGCCACAGATCTCCTTATGCTAATCAATTCGGTCCGGACCCGAATCGATTCTCCCTGTTTGGGGCTCACAGTTGGGGCGATTTCATCTTCTCCAAAATCCCAAATAACATCCCAACCTCCATTTTGTGGTTTGAAATCTCAACCCACCACTCTATAATCATCCTAACACTAATTTATAACTAACACATCCATAATTTTATGGTATTTAGACCATTCCTTATAGATTTCAACCATAAAACCCTAGTTTATCATATCTCCCATTTGTAACCATTTTTACACTCCATTGACATGGATTTAACATTGGAAGTCATTAAGAGTTTACACTACATCAATATGTAAACTCATACTCACATTTCCCAATTTATTTTAAGGTTTCTAACCCAAAATTATATAATTTACCAACTATGATATCAGATGTACACACTACATTAAATAAAGCAAGTAAACACTTACTTGGAGGATAAAATGCGACGACCTCGTGTCGAATCCCGCGGAGTTTGGCCGGAATCTCCTTTCTTCTCCCTCTTTATCTTCTCTCTATATCTTTTTCTCTTTCTTTTCTCCCTATCTTGTTCCATTTATAGGAGAGAAGTAAGGGTTTATCCCTTATAAACCCAAAAATGACTCGTTGACTCAATTACGAGTCCCTACTGGTCCAAAAATTCCCAAAACTCAAACAATACTCCCGGATACTCTTTCCTGACTATCTCGGCCATTTCGAAACAAACCGCGCACTCAAAATCTCCATCCGAGTTACTTAACTTCAATTCACCAATTAAACCTAACACATCTCAATACGGGTTTTCCAATTAAAATATTATCATTTGTCCCTTTACCCAACTGCGACATGTAGTTAAAATGATCAAACTCATTTACTTAGTCTTGAAAGTAAAAGTAACACACACCGATAATAATCAAATGTTCATAAATCCTAAAATTCTTTTCATGGAATTTCCCTTAATCTCCAAATTACGCCCACTTATGAAATTTAATTATCCCTAAAAGTGCGGGGTGTTACATCATATTGCCCACACATAAACTGCTTCTTGCACGATGCTCATCCATAACACATGCCTCCACGTATGTCTCAATTTATGCCGATATAGCTTGTAACGTCTACAATGTTGAACATGGCTCCTTCGCTTCTCCACCCCAAATCCCAGCAAAGTTCTATGTAGAACAAACTTTTTTTGTGATCATAGCATATAGTAATCAGAAATCGGATCTTTGAAAATCTAAGGACGTATTTGGCATTAGAAAACCTTACAAAACATGTTCATAAAACGTATTGGTTCGTAAACTGAATTCTGGACTGCACACCCACAAAATTCCAATGGGAAACACGCCTTAAATAATTTCCTTAAGTTGGAGGCTCGTTCAAGTGACTTTGGCCTATCGCTCGAACGACGCAGTGAATTAGTGTTCAACTAAAAATATACTTTAATCCATCCTTATCAGAATAAAATGAAGTGTAAACCGTTTCAAACACTTTAAAAATATTTTCAAATTATGTCTTTAATAAAATAACATCCTTAAATATTTTTAAAATAAATTTCGAGTCCCATTAAAATTACGCATTCATACCTGGGAGATCTTGGGACGCATTTACACTTGAAGATGAAATATGCACCATAAATCGACATGATAAATTCTTTGTATCTTTTCCGCAATGTCTTCAATAAACTTTAATACGTCATAGTGTATGTGGGATCGTAATGATAAAAAATACGACCTATGACTCAAATGTGTTTTGTTCCGCGAATAATTCAAATAAACATTCAATGGACTCAATTGGAAATTTTTTCCCTACAAATCTCCTCCTTTGATTATTATGGGACAAAATCAATAGTGAAATGCCTAAGCTGAGCTGTCAAGCTGTATGATGCCTAAATCGCATCCCATAAAACCCCCCAAAAAAGTTACAGGATAAGACTAGTAAATGATGGTCTGACAATCATGAACTGTCTGAATGTGATGTAGTCTTAAAATATTGAATCACTTAAGCATACCTACAGACATGAAATAGAAAAATACCACGTGAAGTATGGAGGAACAAATGATATAAATCAATATGTAAAATCAAATCCAAATCTTTTGTTATATGAGAAAAACATGATATCAATATGTAAACAACATTTAAATCAGGATACCAGTTTGTACCGATGCAATAACAACACGATACCTATATGTGTAAACTAATCAATATAAACATGAAAGCATATGATAAAAAATATGATACCAAAAATAATGCAACAAATGTATCTGCTCATCAAATAAACTCTCCCCCTACATCACATACATCTTTCCCCCTTTTTGTCTAAAAAAAATAACTCAATGAAAAGATAAGCATATCTAACATAGGATAACCAATGAAGTATATCTACATATCAATGAAAAAACCAGCTAATGAAGATGAAGTATATCAAATATGTAGCTAGCAAACAATAATCACACAATAAAATTCAATAATTTAAGCAGGTGTGACTAAATGAACACAAATCATATGATCAAGGATAATCAACATATATCAACCTGTCCAAAAGCAACCTAGAAGTAACAAAATATATATCAATATGAACCAGGATACTAAAAAAAAAGAAAAACATTCCAAATTAGTCACTCGAACCAGACAACCCTATCGTTCGAACGACAAAGGCTTCTCACGAGAAAGACTTCGCGCGATAGCAGTTTCTCGCTCGAATGAGAAACTCAAACTCTCACATCCAGTTCTAAAAATTAAACAGTTTCGCCCAGCGAAAAAAATTCTTGAAAAAACTAACTGGAAATGGCAAAAAACAACAGAACAATAGCAAAATAGAAGCGAAAATATGAGTTACATACTAACATAATACTTATGTGCTCAAACGTGAACTTGAAATGTATGGGCATGAACTACAACAAATGAATCACAATTACAACACATCAAAACGATCAAGAAGCTCTAATTCATAGCAATAAAGCATCAAACTTTATCTTTGCCATATGTGACATTTATAGTGTGAGCTTAATGAACTAAACAAACATCATGCACACAAATCCAAAAATTTCAAATTGAAGCGCCCCTCTTCTCACTCATATGCCTCCCTCTCTCTCCTACGCCCTGTTCTTACATACACTCAGCCTCACAAACAAACCCTAGACTCAGCCATTCATCATTTACCTCTCACTCATCTTCTCCTTCATTCTCTCCCCTCCAACCATCCCATGATTCCTTACTCACCCTCCTACATTCACATGATGACACCCTTTCACTACATGCCTCCCACAATGGATCTCTTTAATGTCCCACACTATCACTCCATTCAACAGGATCTCCAACATGTTGGATCTCGTATTTTAAATCTATAATTTGTTTTCTTCTTTTTTATGACTAGGATGTGTTAAATATCCACTGGATCTCCACTATTAGTTTTGAATAACTCAGATATGGTATTTCACCTCTTTACTTTTTAATGACCGATTTGTTTTTTTATAAGTTTATTTATTTATTTTATTTCTGATTCATATTTTGCATTTGGTTTATCCTTTACTTTCCAGATTTGTCCTCTTTACTCATATGTTCATGTAGTTTCTGTTTGTTGAATGGCTGTCTTCGGTAGCCAAACTTGTTCGTCTCCGGTATACACCTATCAGTTAGTTTTCTGGAACATAGTAGAAAACTAATAATAAAAATAATGAAATTTATAAGGACAGGATTTTATAAATGTCTAAGTTAGAATCTAGGATATTTTCTGTGTCCTAGATCACACTTAGTATGTCTGATACCGATACATTCGGCATATCAACACGATCATTCATGATGGCCTTAATCTGAATCCTCGCACCCATCATCTTCATGCATGCATCATGAATCTTGCAACGTGCTCTTCAACCGTTCCCTCTACTCCACTCACGATTATGGTAAAAAATTTATTTGGAGTGTTTATTATTTACATAAATATTTGGAAAACGTTTAAAAAATTTTAAGGGTCTGGAATATTTTTACTTCGGAAGAAGAAATTTTTCTATGTGTAGAGGGGAAGGAAAAAAATTCACTGACATCGTTCGAGCGAGACACGCCTGTCGTTCGAGCGACATTGGCATCTCGCGTGAACTCGTTCAAGAGACGTGGAATTCCGTTTGAGCGACAACTCTATTTCCTTTGAGCGATGTGCCGCCTCAATTTTTGTATTTATAGCCGTGCTCATTCTACACGATTTCCATGTCTTTGGCACTAACGTTTCTGCAGATCAACTACTTTATTCCAGACTTCATTTTTCATGGTTTTTAAACCCTTTTGATTCAAAAATCATTCCCAAACATATATGTGAGTCTTATAAATCCTAGATATAATTGTTCTAATCATCTGGAGTAATCTTGTGGAGAAGAAGGTTGTTCTCTATTACTGAATTGGAGCTCTTGCGGGGTCTCTTTCTTATAACACCGATGATAATGAACCGACGACTGCGGGTATTCGCGTGTCACTGTATTTCTATCTAATTGTAAGTTGCTACGAATTGTAGTAAAATAAAAATTGTTTTTCCCCTTTGGGGATGTTTCCTCATATTGTGATTGACTGTGCATGCTTAGTTTGATTTAATTAGTCTGTCATAATTTGTTCGCAAGAGTCAGGATTTTTGGGATTAAAAATTGGAAGCTAATTAAACAAGTTAATCATTGATTGTCGACGCACTCCCAAATTGGTATCAGAGCCTATTACACAATTATACCATGTAACTTTTTCCGCAAAAAAATTCTGGATATCAATTTTCGTCTAAAAATTGATTTTTGAAAAAAAACAATTTCACTAGAAAACTTATATAACCGAGTGTCGATTTTTGACGTGTCAAATTACGCATATTTGAAAACTAGTATGAAATCTCACTTAAATTCCATTGACGAATGTGTTTGGGTTGTGTGTGAAAGAGGGTGGACGTCTCCCACTGTCACTGTAGATAATGTAACTACTTTAGCATCCGTGACTACATGGACTGATGATGAATTTAAATGGAGAAAATATAACTCACGTGGGCTTAGTGCAATTTTTTAAAACGTCACCCCCAATAAGTTCCCATGCTTCATGACGTGTATGACGTCTAACGAAGCATGGGGTGTTCTTCAACGTAACAATGAAGGAACTAATGCAGTTAAAGAATCAAAATTACAAAATTTAACTACGTAATTTGAGAATTCAACATGCTTGATTCTGAGTATTGTGATGAATTCTATGCACGCTTATCTCATATTATTAACACTAGTTTCAATTTAGGTGAACACATTCCTGATACTAGAGTAATTAAAAAGATTTTGAGATCACTGCCTAAGCATTTTAACCCTAAAGTCACTGTGGTAAATTCTTTAGGAAATGTGATTAGTCTAAAATTAAAAGAATTGGTAGGAGACCTCCAGACTTATGAAAATAACATGTTTCCTAATAGGATAAAATCAAAAGATAAAGGGGTGGCACTTAAAGCCCAGGCTAGGAAGAATGAGGGGTCAGTAAGAAAGAGAGGTGAGTACTCTAGAAGAAGAGAGGAAGAGTTGTCTGACTCTGAGTTTAATTTTAACATAGACGATTTTGCCTTGTTTGCAACAAATTTCAAAAAAATTCTCAAATTAAAGAGAAATGGCAACTTCAAAGACAAAAAAATTTTGAGAAACACAAGTTTGAAAAAAATGAAAAGGATAAAAAGGACGCGCCTAAGAAAGACGAGGAGAGATGTTATGAGTGTGATGGTGGAGGTCATAAGGCATTTGAGTGTCCTACTAGGTTGCAATGTCAAGGCAAAGGCAAAGCTATTCTTAATGCCTCTATTACTAGCAACAGTGAGGCCGAGTCGATGGATTCTGGGGACGAGTCACCACATGAATGTAACTTCACCGCATTCATGGATAGTTATGTGAGTACTGACAGTGCACCTCATGAAGATGAGGATGTTACTTCACAGGGACACCTCGATAGTGGAAGCGATGTGAGTGAGGGGTAGGATGATGCAAGTGAGAGAGAGAGTGATTTACGACCTGCGTACGCTGATTTATATGCTTATTCATTTAAAATTAAAAAGCGTAACAAAGCGTTAGCACTTAGGACAGTCACCTTATAGAAAGATTTAGGAGAGACGAGAGAGAGAGTCCTTAATTAGCATTTCCTTGACAGAGAGAGAGACTGTCCGTGTTGAGAGAGAGAGAGTTTGTGTAGAGAGAGAGAGAGTCAGTTTGGTGAGAGAGAGAGATGCTTAGAAAAATAGAAAGGGGACTTGAACAAGCAGGTGGCAAGTCTTACGAGTGAGCTCCAGACCTCGATGGATACTCGAAAGAAACTTGAAACCCTTGTAGCCTAGCTTACTCATGACCTTGAGATATCTAGGGAGGTCAAAGCAAAGATAGAGGACAGATCTGGAAAGATGGGAAAGATTCTCCTCACCCCTGCTTTAGGTTTTGGTTAAAGGTAGGGAATTTGTTTTGATGGTGACTCCATGTCCCATGTGATATCGGAACCAGTTCCTGAGCTTATATGACACCCCTCCTAATAAAATATTGGGCGATCACTCCTGTACTAAATTAAAACTGGAGTCTCATATGGATCATTCTTAGCATCACTGTCGAAATCCATTTTTATGTACTAATAACCTATTAGGCTGGCGTCAAAATTTTTACTTAACTACTCTTTTTAAACAACTACAATTAAAAACATCCACAGAGTTTATGTAAATGAAACTGAAATGAAATAAAATTATCGAACACTCGGTTCAAATATGATACAACCATATCGAATGCCGCAATTAAAGGCGGTAAAAGAATAACTAAATGAAATTGGGTTATCAACCCGAATGTGTACACAATACCTCCTATCTAGATTACAAGAATGGAAGTGTCTATCGAGAACCTTCATGCATCCACAGCTGCTGCAGCAGACATCTGACTCGAAGGGAGTGTCATCGAGGCGTCCCTGTGTCTGGACACCTATATAATATATATATATATATATATATATATATATATATATATATATATATATATATATATATATATATATATATATAGCAAGAGAGGGAAAAGTAGATAAACGGGTCAGAGCCCGAGTTGTGAAAATATTTAGCAAGTGCATAAATTCTTTATTTTAAAAATATATTTTATCTCATATTTAAATTGGTATCACACTCCCATGAGATTCCCCTCACCCCTCATCTAATAATGCACACCTAGCGCATCCTAACAAAATACCCTAGTCAAGCTATCCCGCCTAACTAGTCCGTCACCCATCTCCTAACAACCCTAGTTATTCCAAGTACTAAGGGTTAAACTTCTCCCCAGTCTCAACACTATTCCATGTTCGTGCGTGGGGTGTCTCGCAGAGCGAAATCCAAACAAGGAACCCCCCTTATACACTACTATGCGGCAAGGTCGATCGTCGAGATCCATTAGACCCATAGTACAAAACTAATGTATAAATACATACTTGTATATTAATATACATATCATATTCATTCTTATATATATATATATATATGTTACGATATACCTCCGAATAATATCTCCCGAACTTAGGTTTATTCTATTCATCTTTATAATACACATCCGGATCTATCTCTTGGACTGAGGATTTATTACAAAATATTTACCAATTCACTTTCATTTCAAAACTTTCTATTTCCCTTCTTCTATCCAGGAAATATACTTAAAGCAAGTTTTATTATCATAAAAATGCTTTTCTGTTTCATAACATTCCATTTCCCTTCTTCCATCCAGGAAATGTATTTAACTTCCCATTTCCCTTCTTCCATCCAGGAAATGTATTTAAATCAATTTTATTATCATAAAATGCTTTAACCTCAATAATGTCCCACATCATTGAGAATAGTTATATATCATATAACGTTTCTAAGACCGCCCGTCCGGGTTTCCCCACTGTGCGCGCCCCTAAATGGCTATCATCTTCCAGGGCCTATCATCAAGACAACCTGGGATCCTAACGAAACGTCGAGAAGCGGCCATATGCCTGCGGGAGAGTCATAACCACACCCAGAATCACCTCACCATCACAGAAAAACATACAATAATCGCTCATATGGCCTAGGACTATATCCACCCTGCATTCATTAGCCAGGAGGCTTCACCTCATGCGTGCAACTTCCCTTATGATAGCGATTTAGAGAGGAGTGTATACATAAATTATCATTTATGAAAATCATTTCTTTTCCATTTTGAAAACATTCATTTTTACATTCATAAAACCATTTGTACTTAATCATTAAGTACCAAGTTTTAAACCATGCATTTCTTATTCTTATAGACATACATATTACCTTCTTCTCATGCACAAGGAATATACTATATAATACACATATGTATCATATTTCATATATACTTTAATCACACAGTGTATATATACTATATATTCCTCCTCGAATATATATAAATGGCCATAATTGCCAATCACATACTAATATTTAAGTATTCTCTCTCTTAAATATTATTCACACCTTAATCACCGTTTAAGGACTTGTGCATAAACCCGAATGTACCAATTCATACTAATTGGATAAGTGTACCGTCGACCTATCCTTAGTTCCATAAGTATACACCACTAACTCCTCTTTAGCCCATATCCATTCTAACCACATTAATTTATCAATACACGCTTGCCGAAAGATTTCCCCGTATGTCTCTTGTCCCAAAATGTTAATTAAATCCATACCCCGGATCATAATCTAAATTAATTCTAGGTTTACTTATCCTCCTCCAATCATCATCTAGGAGTCCTAACATCCCATTTAGAAACTCTTATAATAATCTCCAAAACCATAATTTAAGTCTCCCTAAACTTAAAAGGAGAAAACTTCAAAATTTTGCCAGGACCGAATCGATTCGTCCTTTCCGAATAGATTCAAAATGTTTCTACTTTCAAACTGTCTCATACCGAATAGATTCGGTTGGTCCGAGAATCCCAATTCTGCTTTGGGTTTATATATACCCCAAAATCCAAAACTCAATTCAATCCCCATTTAAATTATAACTCGGATTTATTTCAACGAACCCAAAGTTTTCATTTCTCCTCAAGTCCTTTAGAGGTCTTAACACTCTATTTGAGAACCCCTAATATTTATCTCCAATTTATTCTAGCCTTAATTTCTAACTAACTATTTCGATCTCGAACAGCTTTCCGTAGAAAAACCACTATAAATAAAAAAAAAATCAGAAAAATACCCGATCAGCGCCCACGCGACCGTATCGAAAAGATCTAGAAATTTATTTTTTTTGACCAAGAGTCGAATCGATTCGAAAAAGTCGTTGCTCTACAATTCATCATCATCTCCAAAATTCCAAATATCAACCCAACCTCCATTTTTATGGTTTCTAATCTCAACCAACATCACCACAATCATCCTAGCACTGATTTGTAACTCACACATAAATTTATTAGTGGTATTAAACCATTTCTCTTAGATTTAAACCCTAAAACTATTAAAGGCCCAACTTATGATTTTAACCCATTTTAATCCATTTCTTCACTCCATTTACATGGATTTAACACTAGAAATCATTAAGAGTTTACATTATATCAATATGTAAACTCATATTCAGATTTTACCAAATTTATTTTAAGGGTTCTAACCCAAAATCATATAGTTTACCAACTATAATATGAAATAAATGCACAAAATGAAATAAAGCAAGTATACACTTGCCTCGAGGATGAAATTCGACGACCTCGAGCCCAATCCGACGGAGTTTGGACAAAATCCCCCATTTTTCTCTTCTTTTCTCCTCTTCCTTTCTTTCTTCTTTCTTTTATTTTTTTTCTTACTCTCTCATGTCTCTTATAAGAGAGAAAAGGGTTTATCCCTTAATAAACCCAAAAATGACTCGTTTACTGAATTACGAGTTCCTACGGGTTCAATAATTCTTGGAGTCCAAATAATACCCCCGGATACTCTATTCTGACTATCTCGGCCTTTCCAAAACCAACCGCGCAATCGGAATTTCCATCCGAGGTACTTGACCGCAATTCACTATTTAAACCCAACACAAATAAATGCGATATTCCCATTAAAATATTATCCTCTGTCGCTTTACCCAGCTACGACATATAATCAAAATACTCCAGTTCATTTACTTAATCCCAAAAGTAAATATAACACCTATCGAAAATCATTAAATCCTTGAAAACCTTAAGAATTACTATTCACGATAATTTCTTAAATTCCCAATTTACTCTTAATTATTAAATTTAATTGGCCATAAAAGTTCGGGTTGTTACAGTTTACTACGAATCCATATAGCCATCACCAAAAACCCCGGAGAGGATTTTGGCCAAGAAAAATAAACCAACATAATGTGAAGAAGAAACTAACATAATGTGGAATAAGATGGCCACATGCATTAGGAGAATATCAAAAGAAATTCTTGGAGAATCAAAAGACAAAGGGCCACAGTCTAAAGAAACTTGGTGGTGGAATGAAGAAGTAAAGAATATAGTAAAAATTAAAAGGGAGTGATTTAAAACATGGCAAACAAATAGAAATGAAGAGAATTTTGAGAAATATAAATGGGCTAAAAAGGAAGTTAAGAAAGTGGTAAGAGATGCTAAGTTAAAAGCGTATGATGATCTTTATACAAAATTAGGAACACAAGAAGGGGAAAAAGTATTTATAAGCTTGCTAAACTTCGGGATAGGAAAACAAAAGATTTTAATAACGTTACGTGCATCAAAAGTGATGATTCGAGAGTCCTAGTCAAAGATGATGAAATTATGGAAAGATGGAAAAACTACTTTGAGAGGTTATTAAATGGAGATAATGGGAATAGATTAGATATAGAGGAACTTAGGGAGACTCGAGAAGATATATTTTTTCGTAGAATTAGGACAACAGAGGTCAGGATTGCTAAAAAAAACGATGAAAACAGGGAAGGCTTTAGGACCAGATGGTATCCCTATTGAGGTTTGGAAGTGCTTAGGGGAGGATGGAGTATCATGGCTTACAAAATTATTTAATAGAATTTTAATGACTAATAGGATGCCCGATGAATGGAGAAAAAGTATTTTAGTACATATTTATAAAAATAAAGGGGACATACAAAGTTGTTCAAATTATTGTGGTATTAAGTTAATGATTCATACAATAAAACTTTGGGAGAGAATGATTGAGTATAGATTGAGATTGAAGACAACAATATATGAGAATCAATTTGGGTTTATGCCTGGGAGGTCAACAATGGAAGCAATCTATTTATTAAGGAGATTAATGGAGAGGTATAGAGAGAAAAAGAAGGATCTTCATATGATTTTTATAGATTTGGAGAAGGCGTATGATAGGATACCCAGAGATATAATATGGTGGGTTCTACATAAAGGAGGAGTGAATCGCAGATATATTAACGTGATCAAGGATATGTATGATGGTGCGATGACTACAGTAAGAACATCAGCTGGAGAAAGTAGTGAATTTTCAATTACGGTAGGGCTACACCAAGGTTCAACATTAAGTCCTTATCTCTTTGCTCTTCTTATGGATGAGTTGACTGGACAAATACAAGATGAGGTTCCATGGTGTATGCTATTTTCAGATGATATTATTTTAGTCGATGAGACTAAGATGGGGATAAATGCTAGGTTGGAATTGTGGAGAGAAACTTTAGAAACAAGAGGATTTAAAATAAGCAGAACTAAAACAGAATATGTGGAGTGTAATTTTAGTAGTAATAGGAGGACAAATGGAGATGTGGTGAAATTTGAGGGTTAAGAAATACCTAGAAATGATCATTTTCGTTATTTAGGATCGATTATACAAAAAGATGGAGATATTAGTGATGATGTTACGTATAGGATTAGAGCAGGCTGGGTTAAGTGGAGAAGTGCGACCGGCGTTCTGTGTGATAGGCGTATACCTTTGAAGTTAAAAGGAAATTTTTATAGGACGGCCATTAGACCCGCCATGTTATATGAGACAGAGTGTTGGGCAACCAAGAAACAAAATGTGCAGAAAATGAGTGTGGCGGAGATGCGAATGCTAAGATGGATTTGTGGTAAAACTCGAAAGGATAAAATTAAAAATGAACAAATTCGTGAAACGGTAAAAGTAGCTCCTATAGAAGATAAATTGAGAGAAAATCGACTTAGATGGTTTGGACACGTCAAGCGTAGACCAATGGATGCTCCTGGAAGGAAGAGTGATTTAGTTAGTATTTATGGTAACCCAAGGGGTAGAGGTAGGCCTAAATTAACTTGGTGGGATATTATAAAAAAGGACATGATATCATGTGGTTTAACCGAAGATATTGCACCGGACAGAATGGAATGGAAAAATAGGATTCATGTAGCCGACCCCAAATAATTGGGAAAAGGCTTTGTTGAGTTGAGTTGAGTTGAGTGATTTTGGAATTAATGAGTGTTAGATTATTATCGATGTGTGTTACATCTACTTTTGGGACTAAGTAAATGAGTCAGAATATTTATATGTCATATTGTAGTTGGGTAAAGCGACGAAAAATACTGCACATAGAATAAAATGCATGTTGAGAAGTGTTGGGTCCGATTAGTAAATTTTAGTTAAGTGACTCGAATGGAGATTTCGAGTGCACAATTTGTTTCACAATTTTCGAGTTAGTCAGAATAGAGTATCCGAGGGTAGAGTTTGGGTTCCCGGGGCTTTTGGACTAGTAGGGACTTGCAATTGAGTAAACGAGTCAAACAAGGTTTTATAAGTGATAACCCTTATCTCTTCTCTTATAAGGAACGAGAGAGAGAATGAGAATAAAGAAAAGAGAGAAAAGAAGAAGAAAAGAAAGGAAGAAAGAAAAGAGGAGAGAAAAGGGGATTTCTGACCAAACTCCGTGGGATTCGACTCGAGGTCGTCGAATTTTATTCCCGAGGCAAGTGTTTGCTTGCTTTATCCATTTGAGTGTGTGTATCTCATATTATAGTTGGTAAACTATATGATTTTTGGGTTGGAACCCTTGAAATAAATTTGGGAAATTTGATTTTGAGTTCATAAATTGATGTGTTGTTAACTCTTTATGAATTCAAGTGTTAAACCCATGTTAATTGTGTGTATATATGGTTAGAAATGGGATGAAATGAGAAATGAGAGTTTAAATGGTTTTAGGTTTTAAATCCAAGAGATATTATTCTATCCCAAAAAATAATTGATGTTTTTGTTATAAATCAGTGATTGGATGATTATATTGTTGTTGGTTGGGATTAGAAACCACAAAAATGGAGGTTAGGATGATTTTTGGGTTTTGGACAAGAAGTAAGTCGTCTAAACTGTAAGCTCTAGTTCGAGCGAATCAATTCGCATTTGGGGAGAATCGATTCGCTTAGGAAGACCTGTATAAATATCTGAGGTCGAATTGATTTGCATTTCGAGCGAATCGATTTGCACCTGGAGACCTATGGACTGATCCTGTTCAAACTGATTCATATTTAGATCGAATCGATTTGCTTTGCTAAATCGATTCGCAGCTGGGGCGAATCGATTCGCATAATCAGGAATTGAGAAGTTTTCTTCCTTAAGTGTAGGGGGAGTTAAATTATAAATTGGAGATTGTTGTAGGGGATTTTAGATGTGATATTAGGACTCCTAGGTAATGGAATTTAGGGTGAGTAAACCTTGGGTCGAAAGAGAGAACCTTGGATTAGTTGAGTGTACAATCGGGGGTATGGACTTAATGAATGTTTAGGACGAGTAATGTTCGAGAGAAGTCTTCGAAAAGTGTGTTTATTTCTTTATGCGTAGAGAATAAATATGGTCCGATTACATTTAAGTGAATCCTAGGATGTGAGTAGGATGAAATTTAGGATATGGGCTGGAAAGGACTAAGCTACTATCTGGTATATCTATATGGACGGTTATTATCATGGGTGATGCGATACCTACGGAATTAAAATAAGTTGCCTGTATACTTATTTAACTATTATGAATTGGTCTATTCAGGTTTATACAACAGTACTTAAAAAGTGATTAAGGTGTGAGTTAAATCTTAAGTAAGAGAATACTTATAGGATTAGTATTTTAAGTGCATGAAGACTTATATACTATTACGAATGGGAACATTCGGGAATTTGGCTATTGCTATAAGAGTTTGGCAATTATAGCCAGGGTATATTGAAAAGTGATACATATTATATATACGAGTGTTGTTATAGTATATATATGATTTGGTTATAAATATATCAGTATATGAATGATATATATATATATATATATATATATATATATATATATATATATATAGTGCTATCCAGGGAGGTTTCGCGATGTTCATTAATCCCCTGGCTTGATGAGCAGGGAGAGTGTAGTCCCCAGGTCATATCGTCCCACATATGGGGGCGATAATGGTTCCACTTTCAGGAGGGAATATGACCGCCTCCACCGTTTAGTATTTTTACCATGATCTTAAGTGAGTCAAACTTGGTACCTGGGTTAAGTTGAGTATATCCACATGATGACAAAACTTTGAGACTGCATCCTCGAGTTATAGCTTGGTGGTATGGTTATTATTCTTATTGTTGTGATATAGGTTTAAATATACTTGTTGCGTATAGTATATTTCACGACTATGAAGATGTGAAATCATATAATTTAGACTTATGTAAAGTGTAAGATGAATAAGAATTTATTCTCATTTCGGGAGATTTTTATCCGGATTTAAACTGTGATTCCTATATTAAAGTGAGAATTATATATATGAGAGTTAAAATGGTATTTTAAACTAGTGAAATTCTCGGAATATGAATGGTACACACACACACACACACACACACACACACACACACACACACACACACATATATATATATATATATATATATATAATCGATGATTATATTAATTAAAGCTTATGTGATAGCTTACCGTATAACCTATATGATATCACGTCTAGTAAGTGATCGTTATGAGAATTCTGAGGTTGTTTAAAAATGTATACGATAGGTGTGCACTGTTAGAGGAGGGGTGAGGTGTATCTCATGGGAGTGTGATACCAGTTTAAATATGAGAGATTTCATATTTTAAAAATATAGCATTTGATACACTTGCTAAATATGTTCCCAACTCGGGCTCTGACCCATTTCTCTATTTTCCCTCTCTCTTTCTATATATGTATATATATTAGGTGTCCAGACACAGGGATGCCTGGATGATGATTCTTTTGATTCAGACGTTTCTGCAGCAGCTATGGATACATGTCGGATTATTTTAGACGCCTCTATCCTTGGGATCTAGGTAGGAGGAATTATAGTAACATTCGGGTTGATGCCCCAAATGTATTCATTTACCGCATTTTAGTTTGTGGAAATTCTATTTGGTTGTATTATATGTTGTTCCGAGTGTTCGGTTATCTTATTTCATTTCAGTTCTGCGTATATAGACTGTTGTGATTTTTTTCTTATGGTTGGTTTGGTTAAAAAGATTAGTTAATTGAAATTTTGACGCCAGGCCTAATAGGTTGTTAGTAATATATTGGTTTTCGACAGTGATGCTGAGAATGAATCAATTGAGATTCCTGCTTTAATCGGGTATAGGATTGATCACCCGGTATTTTATTAGGCAGGGTGTCACATATGGTATCAGAGCATCAGGTTCTAGTGTCCTTAGGAATCGGTGCAGATGTACTATGCTTTCAACGCTGCTTTCTATTTGGGATAGAGCCTTATTATTAGGATTGTTGATTCATATTATGAGATTTTGTTCTACTTCTATTATGTAAGATTATAGTAAATCTTTTGCATGCTCGTGTGTGATTCATGTGCTAATTGATGAAGTGCGACCAAGGAAGGCCGTTATGAGGGAAGCAGGAGGCGGTGCTTATTAGGAGCTGTAAGTTGAAGTCGGGGGTGGTGACTGTAGTTGAGGATACTCCCTTTGTGGCATTGGCATGTATTGCTGCAACGATTACTAGAGTCTAGTAGTTATAGTTATCCATGTACTTCCACAGTAGAGAGTGGTGCTAAACTTGACTTACCTAATGAAGTTAAATTGGAAACAACTCTAAAGTGTCTTTGATAAGGACCATTCATTGAAGTTTAAGTTATGCGAAGGCAGTGTAGTGTTATCCAATGGAAGTAGAATTCTTAGAAGCTTTGTCTTAGAAAAGGGTATATAAATGCCCTAAGGTGAAAATTTGAGAAAAATATTTCATTCGTTGGAGCTATATTGAAATGGTGTGAATGGTGGTCACCATATTTGGGGGAGCAAAATGTTTTGCAAATACAGGAATCTTACAGATGGATTTAACCGTGAGTTCCTTCAATTTAGCAGAAATAAAGAGAATGCAGTTACTGAATTTCTCATATGAGGATAGGTCAGGGGCCGATGGTGAACAAAGAGTTATATGGTTAAGTGAAGTTGGTACCTGAGGTAGGTACAATGAAGAGGGAGTCCTTCAGGGGAATGATAATCTCATTAGTAAGTGTTGCTAACACTTATGGAGAATTTGTGTTCGTGAAACCCCACAGGTGGACATCCACCTGGGGATTTATTGAAACAGGGTTGTTGAGGCCAATAGTGTGTCTCCTTATGGCTGTCGGAGGTAAGGGAACTATGAGGGTGATTGTCAGAGTCAAAGTTATAAAATTCTGAGATACTGATAACCTTAACATGGTCAGGATGACCAGAGAAGGGGAATATTGTGATGTGGAGCTTAGAACCACACGCTTTGATCTTGCCCGGTATGAGTTAAAGGATAAGAGTAGGGTGCCTAGATAGGGCATTGATTAATGTAGTTTTTGGTTAGGTTAAAACAACTGTACTATTATCTGGGAACCATTTGGAGTAGCCATGGTAATTGGAAAAGTTAGTATTATGAGTTTCACCTCATATGAATGAGGTATATTTTATGTGGCATGATTGAGTCACAATATTTTCTTAGCCATAGATTCGTGTGTGTGATTTGATTTTTGTGGTAGTATTGGTAATATCATAGAGTGTATATCTATACGTTTTTCCTCGATAGCGGGGTTCTATTTTTCTCTTCGTTCACAGTGGAAGCTGGTGTTGTTAGTTTGAGCTTATATTTGGTTTATAGTACTCGTCTTGCGTGTGTTATACGAGTATGATACTATTTTGATTATAATCTGTTCCTAGATGGTCGGAGTGATAGTAGGCTAGTGATTGTAAGGCTATCGTATCCGTGGTTCCAGGGTGGAACGGGTTGTTTTTGCGATATCTCACCTGGATATGGGTTAAGCTCACCTTTAGTATATCTTTAGATGGAACTTCAAAGACTAGATGTTTCATTATCATTATTATAGTGCGTGGGGACCTTATAGATGTGATTTAAGGTACGCATGATTTATTATTAAGCTGTGAGTTTAAGCTCATTGTTGTTCGCGTAAAGGACTTAGTGTTAGTAGAAGCACTTTGTGGTATATCTCCTTGAGAGAAGTAAGAGTTCTGACCATATTTTGTTGATAGACGGCATGTGAATATCCCGATTGCATTTTTTAAGCTAACAGACCTCCACGACTAATAAATTTAAGTAGTAGTGTATCGAAGGGGTTCCTTGTTTGGATTTTTCTTACAAAACATTCCACGCATGAACCTTAACGACGTTGGGAGTGGAGAGATGTTTTTGTATGCAAGGATGTTGGTTTTGATGATAAATTACCTAGTGTGGAGGAATAAACTGAGAGCCATGTGATGATTAGGGGCTTAGGGAGACAAGAGTGCTGTGGAAAAGCATTGAAATGTTTCTCTCACCGTAAGTAAATGGGTGAGGTTAGGCTAAGGAAATTGATTTAAGGCTTATAGCCATTCCATGATTAGGAGGCTAATTATGAGGTAATATTTTTGTGTGTGATGTTCGTAACACTTGTGCAGAGTATAGGCACCACGATTAGCTAGACTTTCAATTTCTCCGAAATGGAAAGACACAGAGATAGAAGCGCATTAGTGTGCTTGAGAGGTATGATTTTCAACGTCCCGATTGTGTGCCTTAGGCAATTATATCTTAATGATAGACGATGCGAGGTAGTAGTGTAATGGGAGGGTTCCTTGTTTGGATTTTTCATTACGAGACGTCCCATGCATGAAACCGAGTGAATGTCGATAGTTGAGAAAGTTCTTAGCTGCTAAGGATATAGTTAGTATAGTAGTCATTTTACGTGTGAAGAAAAACACACCGATCCTAGAGTATCATGATGAAAAGCCCGTGGGTTTAGTAGCGCTGAAACATGGAGATTGTAGTAGGTTAACCACGAGAAGATTGGTGGGTTAACCCTGAGAAGGATTAAATACCAGGTATAGGAAGAATTGAATCTCGAGTAATTCGGGTCGAGAGTTCCCAAGTGTTAGCACCAGGACGAGAAAGTGGGGCCCATTTTTAGATAATGTGTTACGTGTGTGACGTTTGAAATAGTTGTGCAGATATGCACAGGTTATAGGGTGTGGGCACCTTGGTAAGTTGATTTTATGTATCGTCCAAGATAGAAGGGGCGTATTATATAAAGCTGGAGAATATTCTTTGAGGAAGTTATGAATGGAATTGGAGTGTGTTGGATTGAACGTTGTATGAGGTACGCAATAATCCAATTATATAGGTGCAACAAGAGTTAGCACACCTGAGGTGAGATGGAAGGCTGACGGTAGTAGTCAAGCGCTAGTGTAGTTTCCTTTTTGGGAAAATTCTATCATGATATAGACGACAAAGTGGCGGCTTTTCGATGAGATCAAGGAGATAGAGCTGTGATTATAGGCTCGTTATCTTTAAATGCGGTTATAGAAGAAATAGGTACGATGTGTCATGGTTAGAGTTAACCTTACGACCGAGGTAGTGTTTCAGCATGTAGAGATTTAGTTAAGCTTGTTATTAAGCTAGTGACTTAGAGAATAAGCCTTGAGATAGGTGGGTACCATCAATGAGTATATGGTTGAGTACCATTCAACTTATGTGAACTAGGATGTACTGTGATTAGCGATCCTAGGTTGGTGGTACAAATCGTATCCGAATTTCATGGACGAAATTACTTTGTAAGGGGGAGTATGTAATACCCCGTACTTTTATAGATATTTAAATTACATAAGTGGGTGTAATTTTATAATTAGAGGAATTACTATGAATAGTGATTTTGGAATTAATGAGTGTTAGATTATTACCGTTGTGTGTTACATCTACTTTTAGGAAAAAGTAAATGAGACGGAATATTTTGATGTCATGTCACAGTTGGGTAAATCGAAGGGAAATATTGCATGTAGAAGAAAGTGCGTGTTGAAAAGTGTTAGGTCCGATTATTGAATTTTAGTTAAATGACTCGAATGGAGATTTCGGTTGCATGGTTGGTTTCAGAATGGCAGATTTAGTCAGAATAGAGTACCCGGGGGTAGCATTTGGGTTCCGGGGACTTTTAAACTAGTAGGGACTTGTATTTGAGTAAACGAGTCAAATTGGGTTTTATAAGGGATAATCCTTATCTCTTATCTTATAAGTCCTGAGAGAGAGAAAGAGAAGAAGGAAAAGAGATAAAAGAAGAAGGAAATAAATGAAGAAATAAAATAGGAGAGAAAATGGTATTTTTGGCCAAACTCTGCGGGATTCGACTCGAGGTGGTCGGATTTTATCCACGAGGCAAGTGTTTACTTGCTTTATTTATTTGAGTGTGTGTATCTCATATTATAGTTGGTAAACTATATGATTTTTAGGTCGGAACCCTTGAAATAAATTTGGGAAATTTGATTTTGAGTTCACAAACTGATGTGTTGTTAACTCTTTATGAATTCTAGTGTTAAACCCATGTTAACGGTGTGGGTATATATGGTTAGAAATGGGATGAAATGAGAAATGAGAGTTTAAATGGTTTTAAGGTTTAGATCTAAAAGAAATCTTCTATCCCATAAAATAATAGATGTGTAAGTTATAAATCAGTGATCGAATGATTATATTATTGTTGGTTGGGATTAAAAGCCACAAAATGGTAGTTGGGATGATTTTTGGGTTGTAGAGATGAAGAAAATCACTCGAACTGTAAGCTCTTGTTCAAGTGAATCGATTCGCATTTAGGGCAAATCGATTCGCTTAGGAAGACCTGTAGGACTGTCTCAGGTCGAATCGATTTGCATTTGGAGCGAATCGATTCACACCTGAAGACCTATATACAGATCTTGTTCAAACCAATTATGATTTAGACCGAATCGATTCGCTGTCGAATCATTTCCTAGCTAGGGCCAATGGATTCGCATCATCAGGAATTGAGGATTTTTCTTCCTTAATTGTAGGGGGAGTTAAATTATAAATTGGAGATTATTTTAGGGGATTCTAGATGTGATATTAGGACTCCTAGGTGATGGAGTTTAGGGTGATTAAACCTTGGGTTGAAAGAGAGAACCTTGGATTAGTTGAGTGTACAATTCAGGGTATGGACTTAATGAATGTTTTGGAGGAGTAACATTCCAAAGAATTCTTTGGCAAGTGTGTTTATGCCTTTATGCATAGAGAATAAATATGGGATGATTATATTTGAGTGAATCTTAGGATGGAATTTAGGATATGGGCAGGAGAGTAATAACCTACTATCCGATATGTCTTTATTAGCGATTATTATCATAGGTGATGCGATACTTACAGAATTAAAATAAGTTACTTGTATACTTATTTAACTATTACGAATTGGTATATTCGGGTTTATATAACAATCCTTAAAAAGTTATTAAGGTGTGAGTTAAATCTTATGTAAGAGAATACTTATAGGTTTAGTATTTTAAGTGCGTCAATACATATATACTATTACGAATGGGAACATTCAGGATTTTGGCTATCGCTACGATAGTTTAGTGATTATAGCCAGTGTATATTGAGAAGTGATACATACTATATATACGGGTGTTGTTACAGTATATATATGATTTGGTTATAAATATATCAGTATATGAATGATATATTTATGTATACATATATCTCTAGTGCAATCCAAGGAGGTTGCGCAATGTGGGTTTATCCCTTGGCTTGAGGAGCAGGGAGAGTATAGTACCCAGGTCATATCGTCTCGCATATGGGTGCGATAATGGTTCCACTTTCTGGAGGGGATATTACTACCTCCACCATTTAGTATTTTTACCATGATCCTGAGTGAGTATGACTTGGTACCTGGGTTAAGTTGAGTACACCCGGATGATGATAACACTTTGAGACTGCATCCTCGAGTTATTGCTTGGTGGGATGGTTATTATAGTTATGGTTGTGATATAGGCATAAATATACTTTATGCGTATAGTATATTGTTGGTATATGAAGATGTGAAATCATATAATTTAGAATTGTGTAAAGTGTAAGATGAATAAGATTTTATTATCATTCCGGGAGATTTTTATCCGGATTTAAACTGCGATTCGTATATTAAAGTGAGAATTATATATATGGGATTTTATTTACTAAAGTGAAAATGATATTTTAAACTAGTGAAAGTTTCGAAATATGAACGGTATATATATATATATATATATATATATATATATATATATATATATATATATATATATATATATATATATATATATATATATATATATGAGAACTATATATATATCAAATCGATGAATATATCAATTAAAGCTTATGCGATAGCTTACGGTATAACGTATATGATATCACGTCGGGTAAGGGATAGTTATGAGAATTCATAGGATGGGTGAAAGAGAGTAGTTAGGCAGGGTAGCTTAACTAGGTTGTTTAAAAATGTATAAGATAGGTGTGCACTATTAGAGGAGGGGTGAGGTGTATCTCATAGGAGTGCGATACCAGTTTAAATATGAGAGATTTCATATTTTAAAAATATAGCACTTGATGCACTTACTAAATATTTTCAAAACTCGGGCTCTGACCCATTTATCTATTTTCCCTCTACCTTTCTATATTTGTATATAGATTAGGTGTCCAGACATAGGGACGATTGGATGATGATTCTTTCGAATCAGACGTTGCTGCAACAGTTGTGGATGCATGGTGGATTAGTTTTGACGCCTCTATCCTTATGATATAGGTAGGAGGTTTTGTAGTAACATTTGGGATGATGGCCCAACTATATTCATTTATTCTTCTACCACATTTTAGTTTACGACACTTCGATTTGGTTGTATTATATGTTGTACCGAGTGTTCGGTTATCTTATTTCATTTCAGTTGTGTATATACTGTTATGATTGTTTTCCTTATGGTTGGTTTTGTTAAAAGGATTAATTAATTAAAATTTTGACGCCATGCCTAATATGTTGTTAGTAATATATTGGTTTTCGATATTGATGATGAGAATTAACCATATGAAATTCCTATTTTAATTTAGTATAGGATTGGTCACCCGATATTTTATTCGGCGGGGTGTCACACCATGGTCGGCCAAAGACTGTTTACTTCTATACCTACTATAAAATAAAGGTCAACCTTAAGGAGTTTTGCTATAGTTTGGGACGGACACAATGTACATTCTCTCCAACACATGCCACTAGCGATTTTTTGAGTCTTAGAGATTAGGTTGAGTTTTTAGTCGCCACGTCTCAGAGTCTAATGGAAGAGTTCCAACGGATTTCTATGCCGTTAGCGGACACTTCGAATATCCCGACTAGATCCAACAATGATAAGGTAAAACAGAAGGCTACCTCATCTTAGGTGCCTACACTCGACGCAAAAGCCCTTGTTGTCCATGTTGCTATTAAGGAATAAAACACTTCTCGGTGGTATTTCGATAGTGGGTGCTCCAGGCACATGACATGTGATGTCTCATTTTTTACCTACCTAGAGGATCGCAAGGAAGGTAAACTCACCTTGGGAGACGGGATCTAACCTAGCATAGTAGGACGAGGTATAGTAGATATGCCAGGATTTCCTAAGCTAGGTGATGTTTTGTACGTCATACGTTTGAAAGCAAACCTTCTTAGCACTAGCCAGCTGTGTGACACTGACTTTGCAGTAATGTTTGACAGAAATGAGTGCAATGTTTAAGATCAAGTTGGTAAGCTTCTATTGCAAGGGGTGAGGAGTGAAGATAATTTCTATGGGATTGGGCCCAAGTCCTCATTTGTCTACAACACTGCCACGATCACTCCTACAGATATGTGTCATTAATGTCTAGGTCATGTGGATTTTAGATATTTGGTAAAATTAGCTAAAAAGGACCTAGTACGTGGCTTTTCATCACTTGGAAAGCCGACTTTTTCGATTTGTGGACCCTATCAGTTAGGAAAGCAAGTTTGTAGCCCCCACAGGAAGTTGAATTCCATTACCACTTCACTAGTGCTTGAGTTGATACACATGGATCTTATGGTTCCTACTCATACTGAGAGTTTGAGTGGTAAGAGGTATATTCTCATGATGGTAGATGATTTCTCTCGTTACTCGTTTGTAGGTTTTCGGAGAGAGAAATCTGATGTTGTGGAATTTCATATGACAAAGTGTCATGTCTTGCAAAATCAACACGGAGTCACTATCAATAGAATACGTAGTGAGAATAAGTGCAGCCTTGGATGTCAAATCAGTAGGATCAGAAGCCAGGTGTAAAAAAAATGGTACAAGAGCATATCCTTCGATGAGTATAAGTGCCCCCTCCATCATTTATGAGATGGGATCTGACTTGAGGATGATGTCGATATGCTTCGAGGTAATTTTAGAAAGATTTTTTTAGTAATGTTAAGGGAATGGAAACTATGGCCTCTCGAGTGAAGTCAATACACCAGCTTATTGGATTGGTTCCAAAGTAACTAATTAATCCCTTAATCTAATGTGGTCTGTTTAGACTTGAAATTCCATCTCTTTTTAGACCTGATTCGCTGAAACAACAATTATCAAAATGTAATTTTATGCCTTTTTAAAGGGATCTCTATAAATATTTCATTATTTTATTTCTTAATCTGTTTATAACCTAAATACTCATGACCTTTATTGTAATTTATTACAGGTATGACCACTTTTGTGTCAGGTTAGAAAGCCTTAGATGAGCTTGAGCTACCACATGATAGTCATCTGTTGTGCCGAAGCAGCAGTACCAGAACCAGGTTGTACAGAAAAATGGTAAAATAGCAGCCTTGGATAAGCATAAGTTCCCCCCTCCATCATTTCAGAGATGGGATATGCCTTAAGGATGGTGTTGATATTCTTCGAGGTAATTTCAGAAATATTTTTGTGAGTAATGGAATGGAACTATGGCCTCTCGAGTGAAGTCAATACATCAGTTTATTGTCTTGGTTCCAAAGTAGCTAATTAATCTCAATCTGCTATGGTCTATTTAGACTTGAAATCATTGGTCCTTTTAGACCTGATTCACTGAAACAATAGTAATCAAAATTTGTCTTTGCTTGGGTATATGAGTTTTGTAAATTCCATTTTTAAGTGTTGTAAACATTATTCATTTAATTTTTTTAGGAACATATCATTTGTAGTTACAAGTAATAATTATTTCAAAAAAAATTGCATAAATATTAACATCTTTTATCCTAACCATTTACACATTTTTTTGGAACTGCAGATCTCACAAAAGAGAGTTCATTAGGTCGACCTCGAAACATTACATGCAACTTCCAACAAAACTTGAAAAAAAAAACTCCTAATAATTGTCACACTGTTAAAAGCAATTTTTTTGGTTTTGTATTAATTACGTGGTTTCATATTTGCTTTCTTACGTACATTAAAATAGGATATGGAAGAAGCAAATCCACTCGTCACCATTTCTTAGAGAGACAGTTGTATGATGGAGATTGGTGCAAAGGTTTGAATGATGATGTTGAGGCTTTATTTCACATCTAATTTTGTGTGTTTTGACTTTATTTCTGCCAGGAGAAGATCATCAACATTAAGATTACTCAAAAATAGATAAGGAAGAGACGTTAGATGAACATTCCATCGTATTTATGTCCAGGTAAAGTGTGTAAGAAATTCATCAAGGACGGCTTCAGATCGTCAGATCTGAAGGTGAAAACTCAACCGCATTTAATAATTTCATTTATGAAACATTAATTCCTTAAATTTCAAATCTGTAGTTTTGATTTGTTGAATGGCTGTCTCCGATAGCCAAACTTGGTCGTCTTCGGTACAGACCTATCAGTTAGTTTTCTGGAAAATAGTAGAAAACTAACAATAAAAATAATGAAATTTGTTCACAATATATAGAACAAAAGATCAATTATAGTTGTAGATTATCTTTTCAGTATTCGTATGGAGTTCGTGTTAAATCTTTTCAGTATTCGTATCGAGTCCGTGTTACAGCCTTCTTTATATCATTTATATGTCCTTCATTTGTCCTTACAACTTTTAGTATATTAATAATGGGGTAGGAATAAAATCGTTTGTTTCCATCCACAACTTTGGTATCAAATTTATTTTGACAAAATCTGTGTTACTCTCTTTGGTATCAGCTTTATTAATATATTGAATTTACTATTATGTTCACTTCTTTTGTATCATATGTAGGTTTATATCAAATCGTAGGAATGCGGTCAATGCAGTACATGTGGTAGGAATGTGGCGTGGAGATACAAGAATAGGCGCGTACAACATATGGTATAGCAGGAATGTGGTACAACGGGAAGCAATTAGAGGAGTGACATTTGCACAGTTCTATTATTTGGTAGTAAGACATGGATTTTGCTAACTTTTGTATGCCCATTAGAATCTTTTTGGATAATGTATGTGTAATTTATATTGAATTATGGCTTTCGGGGATATGTAATGGGTTTACTGATGCATTTTTTTTATTATTTCCTATCGAGCAATATATGGGATATGTATTGGATTCACTAAATGTAGTTTTTTTGTTTATGGGTTTACTATTTTGTGTATCATTTTTATTTGGCTTTTTCCCCATTGTTACTTTTAAAAATTAGAACGAGATAGTTAGGAAATAGCGTACCACAAGCCCTAATACACTAGTGACAGTGACAGCTAACATCGTGCAATTATTTCATGTATTTTAATTTTTGTTTTTTGTAGTTTGCTTTCGGACAAGTCTTTTTATTAAATTGACTACTGATTTTTAATGGTGTCAACTGTAGAAGCATGGAGGGTCATGCAATAAGGTTTTGTTGTTGGGTTATTTTTTATTTTCTTAAAGAGGGTGTTAGTCCAATAGATAGAGCAAATTTTGCCCAAGTTTGTTAATTTTTTTTAATTATTTATGTTGTATAATAAATAAATTCAACTTAAGTATTGGTGCTATTCTCATGAATTAAGTTGAATAGATGATTTTGTTTATATGATGTTTTGGACAGATTATTAGTATTATTATTGGCGTATTTTTTCTTTCTTAAATTGGTTGGGTAGTTTTTTAAACAAAGTAAACTCTTCAATTTTTTACAAAAACACCTTATGTATTATATATAAAGTTTTATAACTAAAATTATATATGACTTCGTTTCACAATTACGTAATTTGGAATTTTTTTTCGTTTTACGATTACGCACTTTTGGAAATTTTCGTTGTGCCTTCAGGCACGGGCATACCCTAGTGTGTGTGTGTGTGTGTATATATATATATATATTTATATACAAACTTAGCTACTATCTCTTAAACTTTCTTGTCATTCTTTTATCTTTTATTTTTAATATATGTACCCTTATATGCCTTAGTTATTGCCTATGAGTTCTTCCTTGTGACTTTTTTTATATATACTAAAGTGGTTTCTAACAACTTCTTTCTACATATATTCTACTATATAACTAAACTAATATCTTTAGCTGCTCACACACCGATTGTTACATAAGTTTTTTTTTTTATAACTTATTTCTAAAAAGCTCCGTATTTTTTTATAATATTTCATCTTGGTATAATATTTTTTTAATATGAAAAATATAAATTTTATACTTACATCTTAAGAATAATTTTTCCCCAATTTTGACCATTTACATTGCTATTTGTTAAGTGTGTAGTATGTATGGCCCACTTTGTATTTAGTCTTGTCCCAATCATTTTATACTTAGTCTAAGAAAGAATAGGCCCAATCTTCATTATTGTATACGAGCCCAGTAGGTTTTCACTATATATAGAGTTGGTTCCATTTGTAACAAATATGAAAAACAGAATATAAGATTTCAGTCGTTTCTCTCTCTCACTCTCGCTTCATTCTTCTTAAAATTTCTTTTCTCCTTATCAGATATATAAATATCTTTCATGGTATCAGAGCACTAAAAATGACGAAAGTTATTCCGTCTTGAATCAATGTTGTGTTTAAATTTGTAGTGTTGCTTTGTTCTACTCTGGAGAATTCAGATCTGTTATTTTTGTAGCATTTGTTCTATTGTGGAGAACTCAGATCTAATATCAGACCTGTTATTTTTTTTATCATTTGTTCTGATAGGAACTCGTGTTGATCTGTCTTCTTCAAGACCAGTTCTCTTATACCTATTCTTGAAACGTTGAAAGATTGAGTTCATTTGCTCTTCTTTAAAGATCTGTACACGTATTTTTTTTTATGATTCTTCTTCAAAACTCATATGTTCATACAAGTTGATTTCATTACCTGATCTCTTCAACCTGGTTCATCAATACTAGTTTTGGAGATTTTTTAATCACCTGCGTATCAGATCTATGATTCACCGCCCGTAGTTGGCAACATATAGATCCGATCTGTATATACAACCTATAGTTGTTGACATTGGCTCAGATCTGTGTACATTAGTTACTGTTTGTGTTTTCGATTTGGTATACTGTTGTTTGTGTTTCCGATCTGGTGTTGTGTTGTCGATTTGGGGCCAGATTTGTCTACACTAGTTACGATTGAATTGGTGTACTGCTATTTTTTTTTGTTTTTTTCATTAACTCCTTTGTTTCTCTCAATCTGACTTTTCGAATATCAGATTCGAAGTGATTCAGATAAGTATAAATGCTCAAAACCTCTGAAATTGGCACCACATCCACACCTATGGATATGAACCCCAGTTTTCCCACAATTTTACCTCAGAACATTTGGATTTTAATTACTGTCAAATTAGACTGCACTAACTATGTGTCCTGGAAATATCAAGTTGAAGAAATTTTGGAGGCACAAGGATTGGTTGGTTTTGTTGATAGTACAATTTCTTGTCCCTCAAAATATGTTTTGGATTCACATGGATAGCCTACTACCGAGGTAAACTCTCACTACTTAATTTGGAGAAGTCAAGACCGTGCTCTTGTGTCGGTACTCTCTGCCACTCTTACTCCCTCTACCTTTTCATATGTTGTTGGTTGTAGTAGTAGTCGTGCTCTCTGGATGACTTTAGAACAACGATTTGCATCTATGACACGTTCTAATATCCTACAACTTAAATCTGAACTCCATAACTTGAAGAAAGGGCCTGATAATATTGATATTTACTTGCAACATGTTAAGAATATTCGTGATAAGCTTGCTGCTGTCTCTGTAGTAGTTGATGATGAAGATATATTGTTGTATGTTTTGGATGGCCTTCCAAATGAGTATCATTGATTTAAAATTTCAATACGTACACGGAATCACTCTCTCACTCTTGATGAGTTACATGCATAACTTAAAGCGGAAGAGCTTTCTGTAACTTCACTACATAAATTGAATGATTATATTCCCATTGCCATGTTTGCTAGCAATAGATTGTCTAATAATTCATATAAGGGTAGGGGAAGAGGATATAGAGGTGGTGGTCGCTTTGTGCGAAATAATACTTGGAGGCTAAACACTGGTAATCCTGGTAATCAAACTTCTCATGTTGGTTCTGATCAAGGCATAACGGGACCACGTCCCTCTTTTAATGGTATTTCTCGGTCAGCCTCTTCCCTAAAGCCTGCTATTATGTGTCAAATTTGTGCTAAAATTGGACATTCTGCTCTAGACGTTTATCAATGCATGAACTATGCGTATCAAGGACGTCGACCTCCTCATAGCCTCACTGCCTTAGTTACAAATTATCAACATGCTCCAAACAATTCTAATGTTTGGCTCATGGATATAGGTGCTTCGAATCATTTGACTCCAGATTTGGATCAACTCGATTCTTCTCGAGAATACCAAGGCAGTGATCGTATTACTATTGGGAATGGGGCAGGTGTGCCCATCTCCCGTGTTGGTGAATCAAGTTTTCCTACTGCTAAACACTTGTTTTCTTTACATAATGTTCTTCTTACTCCTTCTATTACATCTAATCTGTTATCTGTTCATCAGTTTTGTATTGATAATCATTGTATTTTTCTTTTTGGTGCTGATTCTTTTCAGATACTGGATCTAGCTACTTGGAGAATTCTGTACCAAGGTTTGAGTTAAGGAGGCTTGTAACCCATTCGTCCCTAGTCCCAATGCCATGTTGATTCTTTCAATGATTGTAATTCCTCCTCTTCTCCTATTCTTTCTTCTCAAATTATTTATAATAATGCACACATGTGCAAGAACTCTATGGACCTTTTGGTTTGTAATACTGCACATAAGTGCAAGAACTCTTTAGCATGTAATTCCTACATCTTGTGGCATGAACGTCTTGGACATGCTTCTTCTCCCATTATTCATGCAATGCTTGATAAGTTAGGTATATCCTCTTCCCTCATGAAACCCTCTTGTTTGTGTACCCATTGTATGCATGCTAAACATCATCAATTACCTTTTACTCATTCTGAAACTATCTCTTTCTCACCTTTACATATAGTCTACACTGATGTGTGGGGTCCTTCACCTCAAGTCTCTCTTGATGGATTTCAATACTATGTTTCCTTTGTAGATAATTTTTCTCGTTACACATGGATATATCCTTTAACAAATAAATCTGATGATTATTCTGTTTTCACCAAATTCAAACCATTCATTGAAAACTAACTTGATTATCAAATGAAAATCTTACGTAGTGATGGTGGTGGTGAATTATGTAATTTTCCTCTTGATAAATACCTTTGTGAAAATGGAATTCAACATAAAAAAATCTTGTCCTTATACACCGCAACAAAATGGTGTAGCTGAACGTAAACATCGTCATATCACAGAAACTGCTTTAGCTCTTTTATCTTTCTCCTCTTTACCTTTAACATTTTCGTTTCATGATTTTGCTACTGCTACTTTTTTTATAAATCGTATGCCTACAAAGACCTTAAATGGCAAATCACCCTTTGAGCTATTATTTGGAAGAGCACCTGACTTGTCTGGTTTGCGTACTTTTGGTTGCCTTTGTTATCCGTTGCTTAAACCATATGCTAAACACAAATTAGATTTCAAAACAAAACAATGTGTGTTTATTAGTTATGCTTTGGATTACAAAGGTTATCTTTGTTATGAATTAGAAACCAAACGTATTTTTGTTTCTCGTTATGTCTTATTTGATGAGTCCCACTTTCCTTTTAAAGATTCTTTATCCTCTCATAACTCTTCACCTACCACTTCCCCTCAAACACCAATTGAGTTTTGGGCTCCACAATCTATTTTCGTTGGTCCGTTCACGCATTCATCACAGCAGAGTACAATTCCCTCCTCCACTCCAATCTTGAGAACTTCGAGGCAAGAGGATTCAGTCTATTTAGATATGCATGTTCCATCTCATTCCCCGTCTTCATCACCCGACATTTCACCTGTCCTTAAAAATCAATGTTTTGTCAATACATTAGACCATCCTGTTGGTCCTTCTATTACTTCTCTACATCCTATGCAAAATCGATCTAAATCTGGTATTGTAGAGAATAAAGTTTATTTGGCTTGTGATTCTCCATGTGATCCCACTACCTTTAAACAGGCCTCTTCCCAATTAGAATGACAGCAAGCAATGGAAGATGAATATTCTTCTCTTCACTCTCAACAAACATGGACTCTTGTGCCTCCTCCATTAAATCGCAATGTTATTGGTTGTAAATGGGTCTATAAAATAAAGCCTCATTCAGATGGCACCATTTCTCGTTATAAAGCTCGCCTTGTTGCAAAAGGCTTTCACCAAGAAGCTGGTTTAGATTATGAGGAGAGTTTCAGTCCGGTAGTCAAAAAGCCTACAGTTCATCTTATTTTGGCTCTTGCAGCACAATTTCATTGGAAACTTCGTTAGCTTGATGTTAAAAATGCTTTCTTACATAGCATTTTAAAAGAAGAAGTGTACATGTACCAACCACCCGGGTTTGTTGATCCTGATCATCCAAATTATGTGTGTCGGTTGCACAAGTCCTTAATGGCCTTAAACAGGCCCCACGGGCCTGATTTGATCGCTTTACATCACACCTCTCTACATTGAGCTTTCAAGCTTCAAGTGCAGATTCATCCTTGTTTGTACGATGTCAAGGAGCTTCAATCACTATCTTACTACTTTATGTTGATGATATTATTTTAACAGGAAATGATCCTACTTATGTTACATCCTTAATTTCAGACTTGGGATCTATGTTTGACATAAAAGATCTTGGACCTTTAAAATATTTTCTCGGGCTCGAAATTGAACAATCTAATTCTGAAATTTTTATTCATCAACATAGATATGTGCTTGATCTTCTTACCATGGCTAAAATGTCTGATTGCAAGCCTGTCCTCACTCCATGTGCCACATCCCGGCTTCTTCACTCCATTGGTAATCCATTACCTGATCCAACACATTATCGAAGTATTGTGGGTGCCTTACAGTAACTGACTTTTACTCGTCCCGATATTACTTTTGTTGTTTCCTATGTTTGTCAATTTATGCATCGCCCTACTGATGCTCATTATGGTGCTGTAAAACGTATTTTGCGTTATCTGAAAGGAACTTCACATTCTGGTATTATGTTTTCCGCTCGACATTTGGATGTTAAAGCCTTTTGTGATGTAGATTGGGCAGGTGATCCCAATGATCGTGGCTCCACGACTGGTTTTATTATCTTAATTGGTAATAATCCAATTCATTGGGGGTCTAAGAAGCAGCACACTGTCTCTCGCTCCTCCACTGAGGCTGAGTATCGTGCTCTTGCCTCTACTACAGCTGAATTATCTCGGTTGCGGCAGCTATTGTGTGATTTTCACGTTTATCTTCCACGTCCTCCACAGATTTGGTGTGACAATATGCCTTAGCATTGGCCGCTAATCCAGTTTTTCACGCACACACAAAACACATTGAAGTAGACTATCATTATGTTCGAGAGAAGGTCCTACGCAAAGATGTTCTCGCTGATTTTATCTCTTCGTCCGATCAATTAGCTGATATTCTCACCAAGGGCCTTTCTACATATTGTTTCAATCACCATTGTGCCAAACTCATCATGGATCCCACATGAGTTTGAGGGGGGATGTTAAGCGTGTAGTATGCATGGCCCACTTTGTATTTAGTCTTGGCCCAATCATTTTATATTTAGTCTAAGAAACAATAGGCCCAATCTTCATTATTGTATATGAGCCCAGTAGGTTTTCACTATATATAGAGTTGGTTCCATTTGTAACAGATATGAAAAACAGAATATAAGATTTCAGCCGTTTCTCTCTCACTCTCCCTTCATTCTTCTTAACATTTCTTTTCTCCTTATCAGATATATAAATATCTTTCACTATTAACTTACACGCGATATATAATAGTTATGTAATCTATACTCATCTGTCTAAATAATTAGTGATATATCTGTATTTTTTATATTAATAATATTTATGTAAACCTGTTTTAAATTAGATGTTCTTGTTTTTTATACCATATACGTAATTTTTTTTATAAAACTCTTTTTATTTATACATATATTTAATATATTTATCCTTAAAATGAATAGTAGCATATCTCACCTAAAACCATGCGTGTACTTTTTGAACTTTACAGTCAAATCTTTGTAATCTTGGCATTAGTGCTTGTGATTTACTGCCTTGAGTAGTAGTCCAAGTGCTCAGATTGTTTTATCCCATTCTTGTAAGTCAGTTACTTTCTTTTTAGATATAATCCATAGAGTAGTTCTATAAAGCCTGAATTTTTGACCGAATTTTGGCCGACACATTAGCGTGTCGCCCTGCTATTGGTTGGTTTTGAGGTCCCGCTGGCGCGGACCCTACAAATCAACCAATAGCAAGTCGACATGTCAATTTGTCGGCAAAAATTCGGTCAAAAATTCGGGCAAAATAGAATTTTTGATAATCCATATGAAAGATGTTATCCTATATATATTAAAGATATGTTATATGCCATTTATTTGTATCGTCTTATATCAACGTTTTTTTTTTCTTTGGGCTCCGCTCTATCATTTTGGCAATGTTTAGTTTGAAAGTTTTTATATATATATTTTTTTATATATATCCATCCATCCCTATTTTTTTTGGTCCAGATTAATGTATACATATTTATACATTCACATAATAATTTTTTTATAAATACGTTTTCGTTATAATTTTTTAATGCATATATTTTATATATCGTTTGGAGAAATTAGGAGTTAGCTCAGTTTTTTTGGATCATTAAACAAGTAATTGGTGGCCATACATTTGATATATATCTGCTGGTTTTTTTACAAGTTTGATATCACTTACACAAATATTCTCCAAGATTTTATATATACCCACTTGTCTGAGCATACTTAGTCCTCACGACAAAATTGATTGACTTTATGCGGACCTCTTTCAGTCCTCTCGTCGTCCTATTGGGCCTTGAGCCTCATCTACATTTATCAATTGTTTTCGACTGTTTGTATACCCCCACACGATTTTACACAATCAAGACTTGGATAACAAAAATTTTGTCAGTAAAAATTTGATCATATCAAATCTCTATACTAGGGCTGTGTTTTTTTTCCGAACTTTCCGATTTTTCCGATTTCCGATCCGATTTTTTCCGAATTTGGAATGAAATTTTAGTTTGCCGATTTTCGATTTTCCGATTTCCGATTTTTCCGAAAAAAATTGGATCGGAAATCGGAAATAATTCTGAATTTCCGATTTTTCGATTTTTCCGATCCGATTTTTCCGAAACTATGCCTATCCGATTTTTCCGATTTTTTTCCGAATTATTTCCGATTTTTTTGGAATTATTTTCCGATTTCCGATTTTTCCGATTTCTTTTCCGATTTTTTTAAAGTTTCCCATATCCCACATCGGTTGGGAGAGGGAGAGGGCTCCAAAATATACTCTATAAAAGAAGAGTATCCTCCTAACTTCTACACAAATGAAAAATGAGCCAAATCCTCATGTGTTTACATGTTGGGTTAAGCCATTTTCATTGTTTCTTTAAAATGAGAATTTCGAGTAATCGAAAATCCATAATTTATTTTTTTGAAATTTTGGAATTTTCGAAATTTCTGGATTTTTAATATATTTTGTGAATTTTCGATTTTTGCCGATTTTCTGATTTTTCCGAATTTTTTTTAATTTTCCGAAAAAATCGGATCGAAAATCGGAATAGTTATTTTATTTCCGAAAAAATCGGAATATTTTCCGAATAGGCATTTTCCGATCCGAACCGGCCGAAACACAGCCCTACTCTATACAATCAAGACTTCCACACGTGTTTGTACAGGTTAAAATATCTCTCAGATGTATTGACGTGTTGACTCTTGACAATTTATTATGACACCCTTTATATTTTTTTCATCTTTTATCTACTAACTCCGCACAACGTTATAGCATACATTGTATACTTCCATTTTCTTGTGTCTACTAATCTCTCTTTATTAGTCTACAATATTTTCTTGAGATAGCAAAGTGTTTTCATCAGATACGATTTGTATTAAGAGATTGTACTAAAAATCGAGATTTATTTTGAAGCTTTGGTTGTAAGCCGTGATCGGTTCATATCCGCAAAATTGGATCCCGCGGTTTGAAGCTCGGTATTAATTTTCAAACGGATGTACGAGGTAATTTTATTCTACCTTTCAAATGGATCAAGATACGGAAGCGCAAAGGAGATGGAAGCTCTTGGTGCGTGGTCGTTGACCGAAATTTGGCCGAACGATGTTAATTTTCGGTGGCATTTAATTTATGTACTTTATTTATTTATTTGCTTGTGAATGTCTATTTCTATATTTTCAGCACTTACATTGGCAAATTAATTAAATCCAAATTTAGCAAAATTATTTTTAAGATCAATATATTTATTTTTGAAGTAAATAATAATTTCCAGAATATTAATTAATATTAAATAAGAAAATTGATAATATATTTATTGGGGTGTTTAAAAGCTGAAATTTAACTTGTTCAAATTAAGTGGTTGTATTTATTTGATATTCTTGGTTTAATCTTTAAAGATTTACTAATCTAAAATTGTGACCCAGTCATTTCCATTCATACAAAATACAAAAATATTTTTGGCTTTTCAAAAATTTTATCAAAACAAAATTTGTTATATATTTCGAAAGTTTTATTAAAAACAAAAATCGAATACAAAAGTACACAAGTCATAACACTAGCAAGAATATATCATGAAGTATAACTAGCGTATGACCAACAAATCATGCAAACACAAGCATCTATAAGATATAGCAAGAGAAGAATCATGGATAAGCAACCGAGAATTAACTACTCTAACATCTAGTGCCTCTAAAATTGATTTTCCTATAAAATCATTCTTAAGAACACCCTAATATTAATCACGAACACATTAATATGATTAAACTTTAGCATACAATTGTTCTTAATAAAAGGGTCTTGGATCTTCATGTTTTCACAAAATACATCTAAAAGATAGAAAATAAGACTTACCTTGATCAAGGATCAATTTTGATTAATTGCTCCATCAATCTACCTTCTTGAAAAAAATACACTCTAATGGAATCTCGGAGTTTCTCTCCCACCTCAGAAATAGTGTGTTATGAGATAACCCCAGATGGTGTAGTCTCCTCTATTTATAAGGGGAAGAGGGTCGAAATCCTAGTCAAGGTGGGACTCTTTTTTCAAGTCTCCCACTAGTGCCACTAACCATCATGTGACTAACGGATAGAATTGACCCAATCTTCTAGTATTCGTATTTATCACGTCCCTAATTAATTATCTGATATTTATCAAGACCACATAATTGGGAAATTCATAAATTCAATTTAATATAATTGAAATTAAATAATTAATTTCGACACTGAATATTAATTTTCAACAGTCTCCCACTTGGTCTTAATAATCTTCATAATTAAATTAGGTACCATAAGGTGCACAATAACTGATAAATATAGTTTGCTTAAATCAAAGAATTCACGGATGCGAGTCATGGCGGTTTCATGCTATTCAAGAGCATGGTTCCTTCCATGTATCACAACACCAATGTTTCATTCAACTAAGCCTTTAATATTGGGTATCATAATGGCCTCATAATGTCCTTTTGAATAAGGACTATTTCTATTAACAATAATTCATAATCATATGCATGCATTCACAAAAGACAGAAATAATTGAAATCAGAAACACTTTTATTGAATTCAAGTAATAGTGTCAAACAACTAAGCCAAATAGCAATCATAATTTTACTAATCGAGATCCATTTCTTTGACATGTTCCATAAGGTCTTTTGGAGATAGTCCTTTCATAATAGGATCTGCTATATTATCACTCGTACTAATGTGATCAATTGACACTCTTTGTTTATGAATTTCTTCTTTAACTGATAGGTATTTCATTCAACGTGCTTAGTTACTTTAGGAATACCTAACATTTCTTCATAAAGAAGATTGCAGCGACATTATCATAATATTTCAGCGACTTGATAATAGTGTCGACAACTCCAAGTCCCGAAATGAAGTCACGCTGCCAAAATACATAAGTTGTAGCATGAAGCATGATACAAACTCATCTTTCACAATAGTTAATGGATGGATTGTGTTGCACTCCTTCATTATATTGGTTGATAAACCAAAACAAATATTCTTAAGCAAGAGTGAACTTCATACCATCCGTAGAAATAGTAAATCTGAGTCACAATAATTGGTCATATTTAAATGAACACATACATCATAAATGTGAGCATATAGTCCTTTAAGTATCTCATTACGTCATACACAACTTTTAAACCCATAAGATTATTTTGATTCTCTACTTTCTAAATATGTGCTTGAATATAGATAAAATATATAAACTTACTCCCACTGATCTTAAGGTGTATACAAATATACAACGATTAAAAAAAATAATGATATTATTTCTTAAAATACGTCATGTGGGAAACTTATGTTTATAAAATGATGTCCTAAACATATGCGCATGGTTTATAAGATTTTGAAAAGTAATTTTCACATCCACTTCATGTAACTCTCAATCATAATGAGCTACTAATGTCATAGAAATTCCATGTCCTTACGTATAATTGAGAAGGTTCATTTATAACCTTTTCTTCATTAATAGTGAAATATTTTACTACAATTTAGCTTTATCTCGTTTAACTACCATTACTGTCGCGTTTGGTCTTGATGACCCCCTTATACCCGACTTTAGTGCATCAATTATGTAATTCAATGAGATTTCAACCTTAGTTGTAGTCCATTAATTTCACTTCTTATGAGTTTTGAAAATAAAACCATGTAAGTATTTATCCCTACGCCAAATTTATGTTCATGCAGATACACCACATAATCATCGAGGATAGTAGACTTTTTAGGATCTTCTTAATACTATTCCTTATGATTTTATCTACATTTCTCTCACGGTGACAATACTATCATTTAGTGGTTCATCATTTATTTGTTCTTTGTTGTTTAGACAATCTAACAACTAAAAGAATAAGGATTCAAGAAGGTTATCGGTAATGGGATAAGTACCCTACCTTCCTTTATAACCATATTTCATGATTTTCTAATCACACTAATTTCACCTTTCATAATGAATATGACTTTAACGCAATAAATACGTGTCAATGATAATTATATGATCTATGTAGGTCCACTTTAAGGGAAGTTTCTCATAATCTCCCACTTGGGCCACATAGGTCATTCTTATATTAGACATCGTAATACCTTAAGAGCACAACTCTACTATCAAAATTTGTAAGATACATTACAAAAATCTTGTCCAAGAAAATTATAAAAAAGAGTCTAGATTTAATTTGGTCCAAGATTTAAAGAGTTTCATCAATAACGCTACGATTATGATGCAAGATCAAACAAATCTTTAAAGAACTATGTCCAAACTTTATTTTGTACGAAACATCAAAAGGAATATCATAACCCTTGAAAAAAATATACATAAAAAGATTCTTTAGAACATATCCCTCACGATCAAGTCTAGACAAACATTTTCCAAAAAAAAAAATTTGAGGGTTTATGAAAACAAATGGTGATTTGATTTCCCAAGAACAAAAGAAAAGAATCTTATTAGCATTTCTAGTTTGTTTTGTAAGAAATCCTTGCATCAAAAGTAAATACTTTCTATAACACAGTAAGTATAACTTGCAAACTCTACTGAGATGAAAAACTAGTTTCAAATCATAAAAGATACATATTATCTTTATCATTATTAGTCCGAGTGTGCAATATGTAAACAAACTTAATTTGTTTAACCAAATTAAATACGAAATTTTTAGAGAAACAAAATGGGATACAATAATATGTGATAAGATAATGAGATAAATTGCTCACTTCATTAATTCTTTGATTTAACAACACACACATCGATTACATGATAATAAATTGAGTGCATAACCGTGAGTTTTCTTCAGTAGTAACCGTGAAATATCGAATATATGATGCTTGTAGATTACTTTATTGGGTATAATGTTATTTTATTATATTGTACATGATATTTATGCACAACTTATTTTCACATACTATAATAATGTATGTGATCTATGATGTTCATTCAATCACTCAAAATTGATTCCCTATAAGGAATAACTTTGCTTGAAGAAATAAACTCAATGTACCCCATTATTATATTTACAATTATAAGCATCATGAGTTACTACCACCATCATCTTTACATCTAATATTCACTGCCATTCTAGTTGGGTCACTGCAGTGACTACCGAACATTTCGTAATAGGAATATTACATTACGTAAAGACTTACATACACAAGTCAATAAATTTTTCACTTATTTTCATTAAATATCGCATGATCAATAAACTAAATTATTCATGTTTATGGTTTTTACAAACTTAATTGGTTATATGATAGTGAAAGAAACTATGGCATCTCCGTTTGACGACCATTATTACCTTCCCAAAATATATATTACCACTAACATTGTGTTCAATTATTGTAATCACAATAAATGAATAAACAATAATATATATGCAACATCATAAAGTATCATCATCCTAGCATTAAATATCATGCATGGACCCGTAGGCAACCAAAATATGCATGATATTAATGCATTAGTCCAATATTTATATCTCTTGGAATGGTGCACTTTAATGAACATCAAACCTTATATTAAATAAATATTAGAGATACGCATACATGTTCAAAATACCCATAATACATGAATAATTATATTATTGTCTATTCCCTAACTTGAAATTCATGAAAAATTAGACATAATGTGAAAATCAAATAGACAAAGAGTTTACCTGAGATATTACACAAATAATAGTAAATGGAGGACATAAAGCATTTACTTTCGCTTCATCACTTATGTATGAGTAACAAATCAGAAATATTGACCCAAATCATTCATGGTCATAGAAATGCACAGTACGGTTATAATCACAATTATCATACTAGTGGCATATGTAAATATGAATTTTTAACATTGATGCCAATTATTTAACATTTACAAAAATTCCAATGTTTATTTGATTCAAATTTCAGCATGTGTTGCGCTTCAATTTAACCTTATAACAAACTGTAGGATAATCTGAAATGACTACAAGTATAGTATCTTCACATGTAATCTTAGCTTGTATTTAGCATTTGATTAAACTGAATGAGTACCTACTTATGAATCTCAAAATTTGCAAGTCATGCATTCAAATATGCATGTATGCAACGAATAAATCTAGTATCCGCACATATGAATTGTAGCCTCTGTTTGGCATTTAATTCAATTTAATGGGAGTACTAGCCTTAGAATAAATAATAATTTTGATTTTCAACTAAATGAATCGTTGGCCTGTGTTTGGCATGAGACTCATGTGACAACCCGCTCAAACTAATAACGAGTGGCCAGCCCTATACTACATTAAATTAGGTATCTCAGATGGCACAGTCTCAACATCAACAAATAATACATAATAATATAAGGCTAACTACCCAAAATCATTAAAAGTAGGTTGTCAAAAATTTTTAACTTTTTATTTAATAACAACCCAAAACCAATAATCCAATCACAACCAACGATACACATCTAACTATGATGAGTAATAACTGCAAACTCTAATAATATGAAGAGTACAATACAATGTACAACAAAATCTCTACAAAGAAATACCCGAATATGCTGTTGGGTAACAGACAATACAAATATGAGAAATGAAATATGAAAGTGTTAATCTACAACACTTTGAACACTAACTCCATATACAACTGAATCATAATCTAGATATACAAAGATAGGAATCGACTAAAGCCAAGCGCCGCAACAGTCCACCACTGCCACAGCTCCACGAATACTGGATAGATGAACATCAATGGCGTCCTTGCGGAGGAACACCTAAACTAATATAATATATATACATGGAGGAGAAAATATAAATGGGTCATAACCCGAGTTGAAAAATATTTTATAGCAAGTGTATTAAAATGCATAATAATTATAAATGCATTATTACATGATTTAATGGAATCGAACTCGCCATTAAATTCAACTCACCTCTCAACTAAAGCGCGCACTAAACTTACGCACGTGATCTCCAAAAGAATCCCCTATTCTAATAAGGCAAATAAATCTAACTAGATATCAAAATAAATATTCGATTAAGATTATCTAACTTATCTCGAAATCTACACTTATATAAATTCCATCCGTAACATTTCTTTATTTTTAAGTGTCATAGTTCTCTTTATATTTGTTCATTTATTGAACATATAAAGTTGCATAACCATCTTTATAACCACATCATCACAATACGTCAACATTCTCAATTACTAGAATTTTATATTCAAGTGATGCCCTTATATGGCATGTAAACAATATATAATTATTATATATGAGTTATTAGCATCATGAGTTAAGGACTAAACTCCTCCCGATTCTCAACACGACACTGCATTTCGTGTGTGGGACGTCTCGCCGAGGCGAAATCCAAATAAGGAACCCCCCCGTTACACTACTCCTGACCGTATCGATCCTCGAGGCTCATTATGCCCTCAATGCATGATGCATGTAACCCAAATTATTATCCAATTTTAATTAATTAATATTCCCAATTCTCAACAGTACACGGCGTTTCATTCATGGGACGTCTCGCCGAAGCGAAATCCAAACAAGGAACCCCCCCGTTACACTACTCCTGGCACTGTCGATTGTCGGGATAGGTGATATATATATATATATATATATATATATATATGAGCATTAAGGACTAACTTCTCCCCAATTTCTAACATTACACTGCGATTTGTGCGTGGGACGTCTCGCCGAGGCGAAATCCAAACAAGGAACCTCCCCGATACACTAATCCTGGCAATGTAGGTCGTTGAGGTACATTATGCCCTCGATACCCAAGTACAAACACAAGCAACAATAGCCATCCAACCGAGCTATAACTCGAGGACGCAGGCTCACATGCTATCATCGTCTAGTTGCCCATATACGTAGCAAACTGGGTCCACCTGGTGGGGTTCAACGACACCCACCTCGTGATCAACTCACGCACACAACATCCGGGAAGCGATCATAGCTCCTAACCGGAAAGTGAGGATGTCACATACCCCCGACTTCTCACCCCCAAAAGAATGCACATATATCGCATAATAATCACAATGGACGACTATGACCTGGGGACTATCCACACCCTGCTCTTTGAGCCAGGATGCTCACCGTCAATGCACGCAACTTCCCAATGATAGCAAGGAGGGGGTATGCTTCACTATATATATATATATATATATATATATATATATAGAGAGAGAGAGAGAGAGAGAGATAGATATATATATAAGGTATACATACATCATCACATCATAAAGATATACCATCATATAAGGTATACCTATCACATCATTTTCATATTTATTATACGCCCTTAGGCGCAACCAAATTAATGTCCACTACACCAAATCTGCCGAATTGTCAAGGTCATTGACCTTGACAAATCCAACTTGTCAAGGTCAATGACCGTGACATTTCGAGGCGAGACAACTTTTTTTGTCACGGTCGTGTCACGGTCATTGACCTTGACACAAAACTCGCGTTTTGTGTCACGATCGTGTCGCGGTCCATGACCGTGACACGTTTGTCACGGTTTATAACCGTGACAAAGCCGTGACCCTCTTGAAAAAAATTGTCACGGTCAATAACCATGACAATTCTGGGCAGAATTTTAAAAAAATCTGCTGGGCAGTATGGCCACTGCCACTGCCCAGAAGTATATTTGTACCTGCTATAGCAACGTTGTACCTGTTCCAAACATCATATATCCAAAAAAACTAAATATAATGCAAATATATATTCAAAATAGAAACTATTTAAGAAAAAACAACATCACCATCAATTATCTCAAATCTACAAACTATTTGCATGGAAAAGAGATTTTGTACCGCGACGCTCGGGAACACCTCCTTATCCTTCCCTTCTCGTCCGAATAGCCACATAAGTATAGAGCATATGTGTCCTACCCTTAGGGCCACTCCCTGTCCCCTGAATTGAAATAAAGTAAAATTAGTATCCGCCCCTCAAATATAGATAAATATAAATCGTAATTGAAATCGAAATCGAAATTGACATATAAATATAAATACATTACCTGTAGTGTCACCCAAACAGCTAACTTGAGCTCATATGGCACCTCCTTCCATCTAATGTACCCCGGGTAATCGTGTCAAATATAATTCCCTTCTTATCTGAACACTAAGAAATGCCATAATCGCTCCATAGGATTATGGCATTTCTTAGTGTTCGGATAGACGAAGAGATTCAGTCTCCTCTCCACAAATAGGACACCCTAAATAACTATGTAGTAATCACCTATTAAAGGTAAGAAGCGTATATTCATGGATTAGTATAAACAAAACTTAGATGTAGTTGGAATATTTATGTATTAATCTCCTCTCCACACACGCACACTACACAAGATTGAAAATGATAAAGTGCAGATCAATTAAAAGCATTAAAAATGGATGTTTCGGTACAAATTGAAATATTTATTACAAATTAAAAAATTGTTTCAAATTCGGGTTATCATAAAAAATGGATTGATATTCGGTAGGAGCAGCCAAGTCATCCACACTACTATTTAGATGCCTTGGCGCGTGTTGGACAATTGACCACGGCTCATTTTTGATATACTCCGAGTAAAACACTTGCTTAACCTTTTGAAATGCACAAACAAACGGCTCATCGCTCACGTGGTCGTTGCTCTTCAACTTGGACAAGTCAACCATGATCAAATTGGTGACAGGATCAACTTTACAAGCATTTTTATCCTCAACTCTTACCCATTCACAGTAAAATACAACCTCTTTGAAGCTTATATAATCCAATTCAAATATATTTTGGATTACACCATAGTAAGTCATTTCAGCTTCAACGAGGTTTTTATCTTTTGCGCTCGCTCGAAAGAAAGTAAGAGCCTTGTATGAAACTCTCGAGTTTTGTACATTTGTACTTTCCTCGTACACTTTAGCGCCGAAAATGTAACCGTTCAATCGATATTTTTTGTACTCTTGTGCCCCGAACAAGGGTCCAGTGGCTAGACGAGCAAGCCTTGATGTCGCATCACCCATCTTTAGGAGCTGAGAATATAGATAAATTAATTATATTAGTGGTAAAATTTGAGTGTAATGTAACGTTATATAACGACTGTTTTCATTATAATTACCTCTTGTGTCAACCATAGCCTAAATTCGCTGTCTGATTGTACCACTGTTTTTCATCTTTTATTGTTCTCACAGGCTTCATATTTACTGTATATTACAAAATTAATCATGTATAAAATAATCTAAAATAATGTTAAACATTATAATAATCGAAACTTACTTTTTCCATTCTTCGACATCTTCATGTGTGTCAAATCAATAACGAGCTACTTGTTCATGTTGCAAACTCGTTAATTTCACTCGTTTTCCCATCACATTACCACCATCATCGACGAATTCACCAGTGTCATCAACGCTAGGCGAGTCAGGCATATATTCCCGAGTATATATTGATGACTCCACGGTGATGTATTCCTCTGCAATTGATCCTGCAATATATCGCGTATTCTTGACGTAATCTTTAAAAACTTTCATCAATCTTTCAAACGGATACATCCACCGATATCTAACTGGACCACAAAGAAGTGCCTCGTCGCATAGGTGTACCAACAAGCGAACACTTATGTCAAAGAATGCTGGGGGAAAGTACTTCTCCAATACACAAATCGCTTCGTTCACAGCCAATTTTGCGGCCACTATGTGTCTCGATTCACTACCTTCTCACACAAGAGGGAGAAGGTAATACTAATTTGCATAATAGCCCTACACAAATCCTTGTGCTTGGAGAAACAGTGCTTAAACAATAGAGGAACCAATTGCATGATCACATGCCAATCGTGGGACTTACACTTATGTAAATCATGAGTGGCATAATTCACAATCCTTTGCAAGTTGGACGAAAAAGTAGATGGGCCCTTCAAATTATATATTGTGTTTAGAAGCACCTTCCTTTCCCCACTCGTCAAAGTAAACGCACCAGGGGGAATTATTGTCCTTCCCCTACTATTTTCTTTCAACCATAGTTGTGGCTTAAGTTTTAACGTTTTAAGGTCTTTTCGTGCATTTTCTCCATCCTTCGAATGACTCCCCCCAAGGCAAGTACCCACAATATGTTCAGCGAAGTTCTTCTCTGCATTCATCACATCCAATACATGGCGCACTGGGTTATTCTTCCAATAAGGCAAGTCAAATAAAATTGACCTCCGAGACCATGCCTTTCTTATCTCAGTTTCATTCTCAGTTGGGGTCTTCTTATGCTTGACATTCTTAAATTTGGGATTCTTACCTGGCATATTTGGGCCACATTCAGAAGATTTACTTTCAATTTCTAAACCCGAAAGTTGTCTCGGCGGTAGCCTATGTTCAACTCCGCCCAATAAAAAATTGGAACCTTTCTCAAATCTGAAACTATGAGCTGGGGGTAAAAACCTCATGTGGCAATGGTATACATTTTTTGAGCTAGAGGATAGACGAAGAGATCCAGTCTCCTCTCCACAAATAGGACACCCCAAATAACCATGTACTACACATCCGGATAATGTCCCATAAGCTGGAAAATCATGAATTGCCCACATCAACATAGCTTTCAGCGTAAACTCTTCTTTTCTAAAAGAGTCAAATGATTGCACACCCTCTTTCCACAACTCATTTAATTCTTCTACCAAAGGAGCCAGGTAGATATCAATGTCATCACTTGGTGCCTTTGGCCCAGGTAAACTCTTCTTTTGAGCTTGTGCCTTCCTTACTAGTAGATTGGACATATCTAGGTTCATCGCATACCGGACAACGATCGAGATTTTCATACTCCTTTCGGTATAGTATGCAGTCATACACACAAGCATGAATCGATTTATACTTCATTCCCAAACCTTTCAAACTGTTCTTCATAACAGGATAGCTATTTGGAAGTGTATTCACCTTGGGTAATAAGTCCTTCACCCATTTCAGAATTCCCGTCACGCTATTTCCAGAGAAACCGTACTGCGTCTTCAAACTGTTCAAACCAACCATGACATGTAAAGTTGTTTGATCTTTCTCACAGCCAGAGTATAACGGTTGGGTCGCCTTAAATTTTAAACTTTGGTAGTCATCGTCGAGTTTTATCGTGTTATCTTCACGAGCACTTGAATCTTCTACATCATCAGTAACCTCATTCTCCTCTGCTTCATAAACTCCGTACGCATCATCAACTAAATCCTCTAACATATTATGATCGACGTCGTCCCCTTCTACATCTATTCTACTTGTTTAAGGTTATTGTGAAGGTTGGTCGGGGACAAAAGGAACTTTCAATTCACCGTGAAAACTCCAAAATCGATAACTATCTTGCATACCCGATCTTAACAAATGTAGTTCAAATGTTTTCCACTCAAACACCTTACCATTATTACACCTAGCACACGGACACGAAAACTCTTCATCATTGCAACATCTCTTTGCATATTTCATAAATTCGTTAGCACATCTGCGAAACACATCCCCTATTCTATTAGTCTCACCCATCCACTCTTTGTATTTCGGATATCCCATCACAGCTACCATAACTAAACACCTATTAAAGGTAAACAACACTTAGATTTATAGTATGTTTTATTTAATTATCCCATCATTTAATTATCCTATTGAAGGGTAAGTGGTCCTATCCCATTTAAGACTGCATTTTTCTGTAATATACTTAACAGCTCATGCACATTGTTACGATTTGAAAAAAATTCGATAGCATATACCCGTAGTTCTCCAAGTACACGACGTAGATTGGCAGGTGTGAGTGTTATTTCAATTGGTCAATTGAAATAACAGTCACACTTATCAATCTAGTATGTACCCAGAGAACATTAAGATACGACTGCAGAACTTCCTCCAAAAGTAACAACTTTAAGCCAATAAGATTATTATACAGTCTCAAACTGTCCAAACGGGACAATTCGAGAGATCTCATTACAGGGGTAATGACTCTCGAACGGGTCTAAGGGCTATTGAATGCGTACGCATAAGAACTAGAAGGCTAGTATCTATGCGCACTATATTTAATTTCAAATATGTTTCATATAATGGGTTAATTCAAATACAAAAATAAATTCATGGGTTAATTCAAATACAAAAATAAATTCATGGGTTAATTCAAATACAAAAATACAAATTCATGGGTTAATTCAAATACACACACACACACACACCTCCCTCCACACCCCCCACTCACCACATACACACACACACCCACCTCCCTCCACACACCCCACTCACCACATACACACACACCACCACCCCCACTCACCACACACACACACACACACACACACACACACACAATAGCCCCCACCCACCACACACACACACACACACACACAGTAGTGACTGTCTATTTAAAATAATCTCAATGTTAATTTCAGGTATTGAATTTCTACTATTGTTTTGTGCTTTTTATAAATCATATTCAATGTTAGATATGTGTTTTGTTAAGATATCTAAGCTGTTCTATAGAATTATTTTTTGTATCTTGAAGTTTAAGTTCTAAAATAATCAACCTAAAGTTGTGGTTCATAAAGTATTATCACAAATATAAACTAAGAGTGATAAAATAACTTTGAGGCATATAAATTAATTGTGACAAAGTAAGATTATGGACCAGAACCTAAAATTTAAAAAAGTGTTTTTATTTAAACCCCACTTTTCTTTCTATAACTCCTATTTTATTAAACTTTAAATATAATTAGGGGTGTATAGAAAGAAAAGTTAAATAGGAATAAAAACAACATTTTTAAAATATGAAAGGCTCACCAATTTGATCAAATTTTTCAACAACATAGACTAAATGATCTTTATTATAAGACAATTACTACAAATTTATGCGCATCGCCCGAATTCAAAAAGTAATTTAATGACTAACGTAATACTTTTTTTAACTTTAGTTATTCACCACAAATCTTAAAAAATATTTTATTTTTCATGCTTTTAGCAACTTCGGATGTCATTTTAACCCTTATTGTATTTTTTTAGTTTTCGTGCTTTTATTTGATGGATATAAAGTCATGTGATACCTATATGTGTTATTTTGCATCTAATAAAAACAAAAAATGCCATATATGGAATTTTTCTCCATTAGTATAAGTATATAGCGATTATTTCACACTTAAATCACATATTAAGCCGGCCTTCATTTTTTTATGAAATTTGTAGAAAATTACTTATTTATTTTGAATGAAAATAAATTGTTATCCAATATTTTTGGATATTATTTATAATTATGAAACTCATACACAAATTAATGTTGTATCAAAATAATATTACATTTTTAACCCCATACCCCCTACCCCCACCCTGCCCCACCTCCACACACGCACACACACGCACATATATACACACATACACACATATATATACACACAAACATATATATAAATGGAAGAGAGAGAGAGAGAGAGAGAGAGAGAGAGAGAGAGAGAATTAAACCTGAAAGTAGAGAGAGCGAGAGAGCAACGTCGAGAGAGAGAGAGAGGGAGGGAACGATGGGAGGGAAAAAAGAAGGGGGAAAGGGTTTTTGCTGGAAACATTGTCACGGTCGTGTCAAGGTCATTGACCGTGACAATTATTTAAAGAATTATCACGGTCAATGACTGTGACAATTATTTGTCACGATCGTGTCAAGGTCAATGACCGTGACACAAAACGCGTGTTGTTTGTCACAGTCAATGACCTTGACAAGGGTGGCCGGCTGAAAGGTGACAATTTTGTCATTTTGGTGTAGTGCTCATTGTTTAGTATATTCTCTCTCTTGATATACTAATCATAAATTCTCACACATCTTTCCCACTTAGTATATTCTATACTATTTCTCACTTGAAGCTCACATGTCGCTTCAATTAACATTTGTCATCGTGTGAGATATCTCCCAAATCAATCATCAGTAAGGATATTTCTATATCCATATGCACATCAATTTGCATTTATAATTCTCCATCCATAATAGGGTTCAATTCATTTGATGAACCTTTAAAGTTATCCTAATTGGGATTGGATCCTAAGATCCGGTGTCTCTAAGTTATTCTCATTCTTTCGTATGAATTTATTATCATCACCCAATAGAATCTCCAATTAAGGTGGGCTTCCCCACTTAGAAAATACCAAAATATCTAATCGGTATTCCTCAAATTTAGTCAATAAGACTCCAATAATTTCGTATAAGGGAAACTCTCTAAAAGTCTCCAAAACATACTCCAAATATCTCCTATAGAGGTTGCCAATCGATAACCTCGAACAAAACAAAAAGAAATTCTCCCTAGAAAAACTCTCACCCCAAAGCCCTGTTTCCGAATCGATTCAGGCCAATTTCGAATCGATTCGGCACAGCGAATCGATTCGGGTCATCAGACCTGGGACTCTGTCTCAAGCCGAATCGATTCGGCTGGGGTCCGAATCGATTCGGACACTCAGACCTGGACACCTGCATATTTCCGAATCGATTCGGTAGGAGGCCGAATCGATTCGGCCCTTCAGAAACCTCAAAAATGGCTACTTTTTGTAAGCCTAAAATACCCAAAATTCATTTCAATCATTTTCTCTCCTTTTCTCTTCAACCCAATCACATATATATCATCCATATTCATCCTAGGATACATATAAACTAATTTCTATCTTTAAATCAAAGATCTACATATCAAATCTAAGATTATACCCAAAAGTTAGGTTTTTGTTAAACTAAACCTAAAACCCATAATATCAATCCACAAATCATGCAATAAATGGTACACAACAATTATTTAGCAAGTTTAATCACTTGCCTCGGGTTCGTAGGGTCTGAATCCACCTTGAGATCGCGTATTGGCCGAAAACTCCTCTTTCTCTCTCTCTTTCTCCTTCCTTTTCTTCTTCTTTCTTCTTCTCTCTTTCTTTCCTTCTATTTCTTTTTCTCTCTTTGGAGAAATGAATCTCCCGTAGGCTTAATAAGCCTTAACTCCCAAGATACTCATCTTTAAATGATAATACACACTTTAAATGACTCGGTAACTTTAATTCGAGTCAAACGGTCCTAATTTATTTCGGAACCTAAATAGACCCCAAGTACAGTCATTTTGACTTTCTCGACCCTTCCGAAAATAATGGTACCCTCATAATTGCCATCCGAGACACTTTCTAATGACTCCAAATTTTGACCTCAATTGCCAATTTAATTAATCTCCAATTAAAATAATATTTATTTCTCCCAAAATAAATAAATCATCGTCTCCAAGACCTCGGGTTGTTACAACTCATTAAAACACGAATTTCATAATATTCAACAATATGAATCATTGGCCTGTGTTTGGCATGAGACTCATTAAAACACAAATATCATAATATTCAACAATATAAATCATTGGCCTGTGCTTGGCACGAGACTCATCAAAATATGAATATTAACAATAACGCAAGTCTAATATCCTACCATATGAAATATGTTGGCCTGTGTTTTGCATGAATATTCAACTAAAAAAGGATCATTAGAGCAAGGTTTTATCACAGTTCTAGATAAAACATACATGGAATATGGGAAAACTTAAATTTTTCCCAAAAAATGAGTTAGCATCATGGAACTGTAGGAAATTACTCCAGAATCTCAAATATTCGACGGAATTCAAAAATATTTTTTTGGAAGTCAGAAACGTTATTTATGCAAAATCAATGCCGCTAAAAATATTATACTCAAAACTTAATGTATAATTAATGGTCCAAATATAGATGCATACATAATAATCTGATATTTACAATTATAGATTAAGACACTTTCATGTCTTCCCCATCCAACACCATATAAATATTATTGTCTAAACATCAATTCATAATTACATTAGGACCTTTGGGGTACCAAATATAAATTATGCACAATAACCTAATATATCGAAATGTTATTGTCAAACACATAATCATACATCTAATATTCAAAATTTTATATTGGACTCTTTCATCAATACCAAATACTACATAACATGAATATAACAACAACCATGAACATAAAAAAAACAACCCCCGTGGTGAAAAAAATACATAATATTCGGAAAAAATCGTAATTTTTGCCAAAAATAGAAAATTTGAGTTAGCCCCACAGGGATGTAGATAATTACTCCAGGATCTCAAAACAATTTGCGGAATTCAAAAACCAATTTTCCAGAGTGAGATATTGACGTCAACATTATTACCAAAAAATGGTAAAAACGCAATTTTAAGGGTCTTAACGACGTCAAAACGTGAAAGTAAAGTGGTGCCCATTGTATACAATGTGTTTTGTTTATTTCGACGTTTCTAGTCGATCATGTAAGTTTCATAAAATTCCGAGCAAGTTTTGACCTTTCATTCTCCCCAGTGAGTATTGGCGACAGAAGAAAAACGTCACAAAAAGTTTCAGATAAGAGCAAATTTAATGACAGAAATAAGATGTCGCAGAACGTCTCAGACACAAAAGCAATTTAATGACATAAATAAAACTGTCGCAGAAAGTCTCAGGCACATATTTCATTACAAAAGAACATCAATAAGGAAAATCATGAGATCTTAAACTTTAGCTCTGATACCACATATAAAATCATTCTTAAGAACACCCTAATATTAATCACGAACACATTAATATGATTAAACTTTAGCATACAATTGTTCTTAATAAAAGGATCTTGGATCTTCATGTTTTCACAAAATACGTCTAAAAGATAGAAAACAAGACTTACCTTGATTAAGGATCAATTTTGATTAATTGCTCCATCAATCTACCTTCTTGGAAAAAAATACACTCTAATGGAATCTCGGAGTTTCTCTCCCACCTCAGAAATAGTGTGTTATGAGATAACCCCAGATGGTGTAGGGCTCCTCTATTTATAAGGGGAAGAGGGCCGAAATCCTAGTCAAGGTGGGACTCTTTTTTCAAGTCTCCCACTTGTGCCACTAACCATCATGTGACTAACGGATAAGATTGACCCAATCTTCTAATATTCGTATTTATCACGATCCTAATTAATTATCTGATATTTATTAAGACCACGTAATTGGGAAATTCATAAATTCATAATTTAATATAATTGAAATTAAATAATTAATTTCGACACTGAATGTTAATTTCCAACCCAAATAGGTTTGCAAAGATGCATGGGGGTTTGGGGAACTAAGGGAACACTAGACTTCAACTTCCTAGAACCTCTTCCAAGATCAAAATAAAAATGCCAAAGGTGACATTTCCTACCACAATGTGAACATATATAAATGGGTGGACCGACACCTATGGGTTGACCTTTTCTAACATCCTTGGGATCGATAGACCCTCTAAAATAAATAATGGTCTTGGCTTTGACACTTGAAACATAAGAACACGACGAACCACTACTATTTCTACCAACACTACTCGAGTCATGAAAATTATTTTTCAAGTCCAAATTTTTTTACTCAAGCAAAGAATTAGACTCTTCCAATTTTAGGGACTCAGTCTCTAAATTTTCAATTATTCCTAGAAGGTTAACATATTCTCCCTTAAAATATGGACACTTATCGCTAATAATCTCTTCACGTGCCACAAAACTCATCAATTATAATATTTTTATCCTTTTGGCACAAACAAAAATCCTAGAGTTTTTTAAGTCCTCCAATTCTTTTTCTAAAAATAGGACTCTATCATCATTTTTTTTTACAATTCTAGTTTTCTAAAGTCGTGGTCCAAGGCAACAAATTTCTCATGATAAAAATCCCTTTGAATTTAAACTGTTTGCAAAAGATCCATACCGGATTTAAAATGACGATTTTCTTTTTCCCCAAAATCAATTATTTTAGCAAACGTCAAATTCAAACTATTTATATCATTAAATCTCTGCCTCTTGTCATCAAGGGAAGGAATTTGATTATGTAAGTTCTCCATCGACAAAATTGCGATTTAAGAAAAAATCCAAAAAAAATCATTATCACACAATTTTACGGAAAACGGATCAAACGCAATAACTTAGCGCAACAGGATTTCATACCAATTTGTAAAAGGGGTGGTGGTTTAAATAAGATTTGATACCAATTTGTAAATGTGCGTGTGATACTAATTAAACCGAATTCATAAATTTCCATGTCAACCTTATTTAATCGGTCTCAATTTTTAATCCAATTTAATTCAGCACTAAATGTGTATCTAGGTGTAGTGGATCATGCCAAAACAAACAAATATGAATTGCTAACGCATAGATTTCAGAAAAAATCCCCGAAGGGAAAAACCTTTTATTTCACAAATAATACTCACAAGGATTACAAGTGAAATCCGCAAAGAACTTATCGCAGCAAACTCTCATAAGCCGCAACCTAAATCAACAATGAATCAACCTGAGAAGATCCACAAAAACATGCAGTCCAGTTAGCTCAAGAACACCCCCAAGAAATCCCTTTGACATGCAGTCACGTCAGCCCAGCACCTCCCTCAAGTGACACCTAGATCAGCAGTAGAGATATTATCTACATGGGAAATTTCAAAAAATTGTGTTCTTGGGTACCAAAATAATCTATATAAAGATTGGGTTGATTTGTGAATTGAAAACAGAAGGAATTAAACCCTAAATGAAGAAGACAAAGGTAATATGCTATTAGCGATTTTTGTAGAACGAAAAACATCAGGTTTTCTTAATGAAAACATAGTGGTTTAACACGCTTTATATAAAAAACTTAAGTCGACTCATCGCTCGAACGAAACTGGTATGTCGCTTGAGTGAAGAAGCCTATCGCTTGAATGACTTCGCTCAATAAGCATATGTCGCTTGAACGACCTACCTCTGTTGCTCGAACGACGGAAAAAAATAAAAACATTTTTATTTTGTCCAAAACTTTGCCTCAACACTTAGAAAAAATCCTTAATGAAAAACTCCGCTTCAACACTTAGAAAATATGTTACAAAAATTATCCCAATACTCTAAGTGAACCATTAAGGTATTAAAACACAACCTTACCAAAATTAATATCGTGGAGGCTTCTTTGTTGAAGAACGTTGATATTCGGATCCGTCTTGACGTGTGATTGAACTTGAATTCGAAGGTTATAGTGGTATATCACATACTCAAATGTAAACCCGGACAATAATGTACGTCCTTACATTATAGAAGTCTTTGGGTTCCAAAGATTATTCACAAAAGTATTGAGATTGTTTTGGTGAATCGAAAAAGTGCTTTTTCCCTAAAAGTGAAGATTATTTTGCACTTTTTCTGCAGTTTATGTAAATGAAAAGTCTTAATGAAAATCTTTAAAAAAATAGGTTTAAATAGCCAAACAAAATATTTGAGGCGCTGAATGTCATTTGAATGATATCTTGAGTTCATTTGAACGAGATTGATATCTCATTAGAAGTGACTTTGAACAACACTATCAGATGACCTTTTAAAAACAAAACAACATGGCTTCATTTGAGCCATATGAGAAACAAGGCTTCAAACGAGGTATCGAATGACATTGAAATGTCATTTGAAAGACATGACCAATTCGTTAGAACCACTTAACGATTTTTTAAACTCTACCTAAAGGTAACTGAGAAAGAATTTTTAAGTTTGAAAAAGCATCATTTCGTAAAAAATAGTTTGGAAAAAATATCCCAATACTCAATAAAAAATATAAGTAACACAAAGCTACATCCATACCAAAATTGTGTCTTGTCGTAGAACTTTATTGAAGATTCTTGATATTCAGATCCGTCTTCTTGAACTTGTGAACGTGAATTGCCTTGATATTTGCAGTAAAGACAAAAAATATACAAAGTCTTAAGACAACCCAGGGTGGAGAGCATGGTAGTCTGCAATGTGCGCTCTTCGACCATCATCTGAGTGGGGAATAAACTCCTCATCAGTATCTTCTAAATGATGCCCCAAAAGTTGAACTATAATATCATCTATTGACTTCCATTGGTTATCCCTCGAAAAGGGATTGTGGGAATAGGTCGGGCAGTTGATCTGATACTTATACCACGGGTTAGACTCCGTAGGCATTTTTAATTACGTAAGGTCATTAAGCCACCCCCAAGAAATAATAAAGTCCTCTTCCTCCTTCAATCTTGTTGGGGCATCAGTCCAACCTTAGTCATAACCATCAGCTCCGACCTATTGAGGTCCTCTTTAGAATAAGTGACTCAGTCTTGTCACATATCTTTGAAGTTCAATAACAATCACGTATGCCGCCCACCGAACATCTCTTTTGATCTTAGCAATCTCTCTTTGCAGAGCCCGAGTTTTAGCTCGAACTACCCCTGGATGATGAAGAAGATCCTCACAACACTAGAGTGGACCCTGATAGGGTGCTCTCCTTCGGTTGAGCAACTTCTTTCCTTTGATCATCATTTTCCCTCTGGATCAACTCACTTACTTGATTCATCTCACTGGCATCTAGAAGTCTATCCTTTAAATCATTAACCCCCTTTTGAACTGAGGCCCCAGTCTTATTCATCTCTTCAATCCTATTTTTGAGCTTGGCGACTAACTCAGCATGGTTTTTATATTGCTCAGTTCTTGCCCTTAAAGAGTTACAAATCTTAATAACGGCTTTGCAAGCCTCTAAGCTGATGTTTGGCCTAAGGATTTTCCCCAAGACGGAACTAGCCAGGATATATTCATTTAAATAAATGGTCCACAATCAGAAAAATGAATGAAAGTCAACAAATGCAGAAAAGACATTAATGGATGCAAAATGGAGTATTTTTCATTCATTTCACAAAAGGGAGGCCTAGGCCATTACAAATGGTTCGAAGGGAGAGGCACAAAATTTCAAAATAAAAAACTTGTATAAGTAAAGAAAATAAGTTCCTAGTCTACAAGCCCTGCTCTGTCACCTTCTCTTCTTTCACCACGATCTTCATCTTATCAACAACTCTAGACCCTTAGACAACGTAGATTCCACCCTCAGCAGGAAAAATCTCTGTACCATCAGTAGGTTGACCATCACCTTTTTCCTTCTTGGACTTGTCAGTATGGTCATCCAGTAGAGTTATGAAATCAAATGATAACTGCACGAAGAGAAATAGAATCTCATAGTTATCACAAAGAATCGAATAACAAAGGACAGTTAAATAGTTCAAAGGACATGCTAGGGCCATCCCCTGTGTAGTTTTCAAAGTGATATGGATAGACCTAACCTCAAAGAATGCTTGTAGTCAACTGTGAACACCGCCCTCTTCAGGCATCACTCACGTTAGCCCCCTCAACAGATGAAATTGGAGACAACTTTATTTTGGCCTCCCTCCTCTCTCTCTCTCTCTCTCTCTCTCTCTCTCTCTCTCCTTATCTCTTCTACCACCTTCCTCTTCTCCATATCCTTTTCTTTCCATCTTGCTAGAGTCGCGAGTCCTCGGGAACCCAATATCAGAAACCTTTAGAGACTTAAGTTGATCAGACATGACGACTTGATCATACTCATCATCAGGGAGCCTTAGTTTCTTTCTCTTTATCAAATGTGCCATATTTTCTTCTTTTTCCTCCTTTTCTTATTCTTGTACCTCTTTCTCCTCTTCAGAACCTTCTCCCTCATACTCAGATTCCTCTTCCTCCTCCTCCTCTATCACAATAGGGTCATAAGGACCGACCTCAGGAGTCTTTAATGTTGGAACCTTATTAACTTGATGAGAAATAAAAATGGTGATTGTGTTCATGTATTCTAATAGAAAGGCCGCCGACCTCGGATGCTCAGCGTTTGCTAACCTTTCCTTAATGGTCCAAGATCATTAGTATCAACGTCGCCTTTATCATGCTCCTGGTTTTTGTCATAAGCTATAAGAACAAAAGAAAATTATAAGGACCCGTTGCCTTTCGCCCACAAAAGTCGAAGGACGTTGCCAGTTCCTAGTAATGAAATCGTGCTCCCAGTAATCCATATGGGAATCCAAAAGATTCACCAAAAAAACCTACTCAACCTTTCTAATTTTTAAATATAGGATACCCTCCTTGGTTCACGACCACACATGGGAGTAGAAGATCTCGACATGGCCTAATTTTGTTCCCTAAAAGGGTATTTATTTTATGGACCCCACTAATTATCTTCCAAACATTGGGGGCACACTGAGCGGGCACGATTTCAAAATATCTAAAGAAACTAAGGAACAACTTATTTCGAGGAAAAGTTAAACCCCCCTGAGTTATTAGGAGGGTGTGAATACAGTGCCCCCTTCAATATCACGGGCATTCCAAGGAAGAGGGGCACAATCGATGATCGACCCGTCAGGGATATTATGCTGGATCTTAAATTTATCTACTATTTTCTTATCTAGCATCGCCATGATTGTATGAACAAGGAAGAAAAGCCCTAACTTCAACTATGCAATAAGTTACAAAGAAAATCTTAGATTAAGGAAAAACTAGACTTATGAAAATCGACGAAGCCCTGGAGAAGAAGAAGAACTCTGATTTTGAAGAAGAAAATAAGAGGGGAAGCTTAGAGATAAAGTATGTGCAAGGACGACCAAAATTAGTGAACTAATGGTTAATTTGCACACAAACTGGTTTAAAAAATCTTAAATGATAATTGTGCACCTCCCCAGGAAGTTCTCGACACTTCATTTTCTTCTAAGGATAGGCATACACCTTCAGCCCTCATAAATTATAAATGTGCCACATCGATTTTGGACACTCTTTCAGGCCAAGGGCCTCGGACTTATTTAAAATCTTTTCTCCCAAAACTATCAGCCTAAAGATTTTATAGGCAATTGTGGGAGCCCATTGAATACAGTTCGTAAAAGTAGCGGACCAGCCTAGATGGATTAACATGCTGCTCGGCCTAAATCATGAATTATTTTGTACCCAAGAATTTTAGAAATATTAGAATAATTATGAATATAGTCAAATAAAGTACCAATAATCTCCAAGGAAATATTCAGGTACTCCTTGGTATATCCACGTGTTATTTTGAGTTCATTGTACAAGTCAAACTCTATGATGATTCCTCTTTAAATTGTACACCCTGACGTGGGGTAAATGGATGTAACCTGAGATTTTGAGATATACATAATATAAACAGTAACCTCTCCATGAACGTACGCAAGTTGCCTACCAATGTATATTGTTGTGTTTGCTCTTTACTTTATGATCTTGTGATTGTTTTCATAGATCTCTTAATTTTGATCATTTCTATGACCACAGTGTCGAAGGCAATGAACCAGCTTTGATACGTCTCTTGTAGAATAATTTTCACTACTAATAGCATCCATAACAACTTGAGGTAGCCCCCAAATACATGGTAGGCCCTTCCCATATATTATGATGAACAAATAGATGGTCGACGGTGTTGCCACAAAGATATGAGCATCATCCTCAGTGATTTAATCAAATCCTCCATCGAGAAGAAGTTTGTTATGCGAGGGGGCACAATTTGTTCCCACCCGACTTAGTACAGGAGACGCCAAGGGAAATAGAAGGAAGTCTGCTGAAGGCCCACTAATTGCACATATCGATTCTCTTCAAGCTGCAAGATAGGTAATAAGTCCCCCCACTATGGAACTTACTAGAGAAAACATTGGGCTCCATGATATAAAAACCAGTTAACTCATCTTTCTACCAATGGGCTCAAACTAACGAAAGGTGTAACACGCCATATTTTTTAATATTTAAATTTAATTAATTTGAGTATTTTTAAATTACACGTGTGCCATAATTTAATTGAAATAATTATTATGTATGAACAAATTATTGTGTGGTTATTTAAAATATTAATCGGGGTATATAATGATTAATATTTATGCAATATATTTACTAAGTGAATAGTAAATGATTATTTCACGTTATAGTGAGTGAAAGTGACATGGTAGTGTTTTATCTCAACCAGGAGTCTCATGTATGCTATATAAGGTTAAGTTAGAAAATTGTTTTAAGGTGACTTAGATGGCGATTTTGAGGTCACGGTTGGTTCCGAAAGGGTCGAGATAGTCAAAATAGTCTACCCAGGGTAGTAATTGGGTCCCATAGCCTTTTTAGTTGTAACCATCCCCGCACGGGGGTGTTCGGGTCATTTAGGCTTGGACCATTAACCTAATTTTGGGATTAGGAGTTTTAAACCTAATTTTTGAATTTGAGGCAACCATAACTCAGATTAAAAACCCTAGAAATTGAGAGAATAGAGAAGGAAGAAAAATAGGCGACTTTAGAGACCAAATTCAAGGAAGAATTGGGGGTGCCTTGTCTGATTTATCGTCTCTTATGTGAAATCAGACCCTACAAATCCAATAATTCAAGTAATTAACTTGCTTCTGATTTTTATTTGTAAAAACTCATGTTCATATCATGGTATATGTAGAGAAACTTGTTTTGGGGAGGATTATCACACGCTAAAAATGGGTTTTGGGGGAATTAGGAATTTTATGTGAAATTAATTCTAAATTATTGATGGGATGATATCATTTGTTATTGAAATCTGAATTTGAGTCGAAATCTAGTAGCAAATCTTATTTAATTTGGAGTGTGGAATCGGATTGGATGAGGAATTTGAATAAAAGTGAGAAAATCCAATCCGTGGATTAATTGATTTAAGTTGAACCCATTATTGTTTAATTATGTATTTGATGATTAGAAACTATTGGAAACATGTATTAATCATTGGGTATGTTTGGGTTGAGTTTTGACATAAATCGATGGAGGTTTGGATGAACAAAAATAGAAGAAAATGATTGGGGAAGATGAAGTTCGCCATAATCAAAACTACATCATTTTGATTGACAGACGAACCAGTTTCCTCCCTGGATGAATCGGTTCAGTGTACCTACTTGTTTAAAACATAGAATTGTGGGTTATTTCGTTACGATCGCGTGGGTGCCGACCTCGTATTTGTTTTATTTTTAAAAATTAATCATGAATTTATTACAAAAGGGTGTCTCAAACCAAAGTCTTTGGTGAAAAATCAAATCTGGATTATTTAGGGATGTCCGTAGATGAGTGTAGGACTCTAGGAAATATTAAGGAATGTTATTTTTACCTTGGAATTAGATGGGAATGAATTTGGGGTATGGATTTAGGAGTGTTTAGGATGAACACTCGAAAATATATGAACGGATTCGAATGAGAATTTCGGATGCAATAAGGATACGGGCTGGATTGAGATGTGCTTAGTATATTGAAAAAAATATTTTGTGATATATAAATATTGTAAGTTAATACTTATAGAATTAAGAGTTGGGAAATAGACTCGGGTATTATGGTCTAATGCTATGGGCGTTAGGCACGAGTAAGCCGAATTTAATTAAATTATATTTACGGGATTGTGATTGTATATATGCATACTTGTATATTTTACAAATATCGGTATGAATGATATTTATGTGAAATCATACCCCTCTAGTTCTATCATCGGAGGTTTCACAATGTTGGTGAATCCCCTGGCTAGTGAATGCAGGGAGAGTTTAATCCTTGGGTCATATCGTCCGGTATTTTTATTGTGTGATTTATTTTTGAGGTGGGGAATTTTGGGTATGATTCGATCTCACTCTCGAGGATATATAACCACCTCCACTAAGTTAGTGATATTTTTACCTAATTTCGGTGTGATCTAGTTCGACTTGTAGTAATCGAGTTAAAGTGAGCACACCCGGGATATGATAGCATTGTATAGACAAGCATCCGGTAAGTTATTACTCGGGAGAATGTTTACTATATGCTACATGTGTGTGCATGTTGTAGTATACTTGCACGTATATAATACGAGTAAATAATTATATAATGGATAAATGCATAAATTGGGAATGTATTTCAGATATAACTAGTGTGAACGTTATATGACTTATTAGTATTTCAAATATAAGTAGTGTGAATGTTAAATAATTAAGTAGTATTCCAAATATAACCAGTGTGAACTTTATATGAGGAATTAAAGTTGAAATGATGAAATATGTTAATGAATAGAACAACTTATAAATCAAAGTAAGGAATGCTCGGGTTAGAGTAGATTTATAATGAAGTGTAACAAGGCTAGTTAGGTGGGGTAGCGTAACTAGTTGGTTTAGAAGGTCAGCGTTAGGTATGCAAAAAGTTAAGGGGTGAGTAATATCTCAAGAGAGTGCGACACCCTCTTAAATTTGAGAAGTGTTAATCCATATTTATTTGTTACATTTTAATTACTTGCAAAATACTTTTCAAGTGGTTTTAGGATCTGACCCGTGTCAAATTATCTTTTTCCAAAAACATTTTAGGTGTCCATCCATAGGGATGCCAAGCTTCATGACTCATTCCAGGAATGCGTAGCTGGAGCATTATGGAGGCTTGCAAGATTTGTTTCAGATGCTTCAGTCTATTCATTCCAAGTTAGGAGTTTCATTTCAGTATTTTATTCGGGCATGTTATCCCTTCAAACTCTTCGGTACATTAGTTTAATTATTAGACTTTGTTGAGGTCCCATTTTTATAAATTCAAATTGTAGTTGGATGAATTGTTTTGGAAACTGGTGGCTCATTCCGTCTTATTTGCTTATATATTTGTCGTGGATTATTCAGACTACTATTGTGTGTGAATGGTTTGGTTATTTTTTTTAGCTGTATTTTCTCATGTTGTCAAGTAAATAACAAGATAAAATTTGACACCAAATTAATTTAACATAGGTTATTAGTAATTTAAATACTTTTCGATAGTGATGCTAAGAATAACCCATAGGCGATTCCTGTTTATTTTGATAAAGGACTGATCCCCCGGGATTAAACTAGGCGAGGTTTCACATATGGTATTAGAGCATCAGGTTCTAGTGTCCATAGTATCTGCACGGCTTACTACGATTTCAACATAGCTTTCTTTGATATAGGCCCTATTGTAGGATTATTGTATTACTCTTCATACGCATGTTTACGTTCCCTTTCTATTAAATTATTATTGATACGAATCATATGCGAGTTCGGTTGGGTTTCGTACACTGAACAATATAAGGTGACCAACGAGGGACGTTAGAAGGACTTCAGAAAGAGGGTCTCAGCAGAAGCCATAGGGTATTCTGGGAATGGTGTCTGCGATATGAGTTGCCATGATTATTGTTTAGGCAGATGACGATAGGATAATCACTAAGTCATAGTAGTTTCCCAAGAACCATCGTAAAGAACGGTGGTGCAAATTCACACTCACACAACGTAGTTTGTTAAGGGGGAAGTCGGAGGGACCCTTTCAAACATCCATCTGTAAGGGTTTGGGAAAGATATGAAGTGTGATGGGATAATGGAAGGAGATAATCCAAATGCAATTGCATATGGTGGAGTGCAGTGGCACCCAAGATTGAAATTTTGGTTTAAAATTTTTACTTGTAGGAGTAGTGTTACCATAGTGGGAGACAAGCACCACATATAAGGAAGTAGATAAGGAATTAATCGAGAAAATTTTGTTATGGTATGACCGCAAGTTCTTTCATTTTTTGTTTCGACAGAGATGCGAAGGAAGTTTCTGGAGTTATCATAGGAGGGGCGAACAAAGGCCGATTGTGATGAAGAATTTATTTGATTAAGTGAACTTCGCACCCGGGGAGGTAGATAGGGAGGAGGAAAAGGGTTCTTAAGTGTGATAATGGACTACCGAGAAGGAGTATCCAGTAATTATGGGAAATCGATCTTGGACGACTTATGCACATGTCATCAATGACGTACTTTTACAATGGTCATATCAATGCTTCCATAAGAAGGGAACCAAGAGAGTTGGAGAGCCTAGCTAGAAGGGCAAGACTGAACGTGATTGATGAGGCTCCATAGGAGGAAACCCAATAAGGGGACCTATTTAAATGATATAGATCAATTAAATTTCTACCAAGTGACGGTGGATTCAGTCAGGGACATTAGGGCTGGCGGTGTGTTCCACTGGGCCAGTAGAGCCAAAGGAATAACATGGGTAGTAATCGGGGTCAAGAATACCAAGTCCGATAGAAGGATAACCTCAATATGAATAGTGGGGCTAGAGACTGGGGGATAACATATAATGGTGTCCTAGGTGTGGAGAGTAGGACTACATGTATCAACCCTGTTTGCAACGAGTCAAGAGATAGGAGCGGGATACCCAGCATGGGAAATTATTGTTAAAGTTTTTGGATCCATCTAGACGAGAGTGTTATGTCCAGGAAGAAATTGGACTACAAGTGCTAGTGACAATTGAATGTGTGAGCCTTATCCTAGGGTGAATGGGGTATATTTTGTGTAACACAAGCAAACCACAATATTTCGTTAGCACTAGGTTCGCACGTGAGACGAGTTTAGTGCATGTATCATTAGTGTTACTATTGTGTGTATATATTTATCGTTAAGTGGTGAGGCTCTTTTTGGTTCTATTTGCAGGGAGAGGGTGGGGACACTGAGGGGATGTATTTCAGTGGGTTAACTTGTTTTGAGAGATGATATTCACATATGATGTTATCCTGGGTATGGGTTTCTTAGTGGCAGGTTGAGCGATGGTTGGCTATTACAGCAAGGTTATCATGTTCGCTATTATAGGGTAGGATGTGTTGTTTAGTGACATGCCACTTGGAAGAGGGTTGAGCTCGCAATTATATTATATCATATAGGAGACTTCAGAGGTTATAGTCATTTATTTATATTTGATCCCAATGTGTGGCGACTGTACTGATATGATTCGATGTATATTAATTTTACTGTCTAGCGGAGAAATTTAGCTCATTATCAACTTAGAGCGGGAAAACTAATTATAGTGAGAGCGTCGTGTTGTTTAACTCCTTTAGTGATGTGGAAATGCACGGTTAGACTTGTATGTCTGGGGATAGGATTTTGGATATTCTGGTTATGTGTGTAGGGCCTATGGGTCTCGATGACCGATAATTCTAGGTTGTAGTGTATTCGAGGGATTCCTTCTTTATATTTCTGTTGAGAGACATCCTACGCATGAACCCCAGTAGATGTTGAGAATTGGGAGAATGCGTGGCCGAACTTGAGACAACTATGTTATGTGTGGGACATTAGAGATTATTGTGCCGATGTGCACAAGATATAGGGTGTATGGGCTCCCTAGTTAATTTGATGGATTGAACTTCATTCGAGGAAAGGAGGTAGTGTGACTGTGTGTATGTCACGAGAAAACTCTTACAATCGAAGTGAGTCAAAATATAATGGAAGAAAATGTAAAAGGTATCCCATGACAAGTGAGGACCCCACAATTTTGAGAAGTGGAGGGAAGTCCCACCAATTCCAATGCGTAAAGTGGTTTTCACATAGATAGGTTGTTGATTCTAATAGATAAAAAAAATCTTAGGAAGTATATAGTTCTGGAGCAAACGCACAGGCTATGATTTTTTTATATCTCAGAAAAAGGGAAATAAGATGTTCCATGTGACGTGAGATGTTGAGTGTGTGGATTTTGGCTTGAGTAAGACATAGTGAAATTGTCACCAAGTATGCCACTCAAAAAGAGAAAATGTTGGTCCGATATTTCCCACACGAATGTTGTGATAAATTGATGATACTAAGTATGAAATGGACATGCAGATGGATAAAGTTCATTATTAGATTATCAAAATCTCAAAGGCGTCAGGATTTTCTTTGGGTTGTGAATTGAATTGACCACGAAATAAATTAATCATTATTTGTTTGGGGTGTGTTATACTACCGGGAGGAATGCCCAACATGTTATTAAAGAGGAGAATTGAACACACAGTGGGTGCCGCCCAATATTATTATAAATCAAGACAAGACCCTTAAGTCCCACCTTGGATAGGGAGTGTTAGGAGGCGATGGGGACGGGGTTGTGTCTTGGGCTATACGTGTCAACCATAGGCCGATGGATAGTCAGAAGGGGTGACATAGAATGTGGCACAATGCGAGAATGCATGTTTTGGATTTCTGTAGTAATTGTGAATAATAACGGTAACTAGTAGAGCTGCATGTGATGACTCATAGAAAGATTTACGAAGTGACTTATGAGGCTTCATAGGAAGAATATTTTTGTCCACACTTGGGATAGTTGAGAATGGGGAAATAACAAGTTTTTGGGACATAGAGTGATTCATGGTCCGGCGATAAGGATTGAGTTAATAATTATAATTTTCGTATAGTTTCGAAACGTAGTGAGAATACATTGATGTGAAGTAAAGTTTTGAGGCCTAACATGAGTGGTTAAGGATTATTGAGGGTGTCTCCCATGAAGAGAGATGACATGGTATGGAAATAAGGTAAATTGGAACCTATAGAAGTGGTGAATTTTCTAACATAGAGATGATAGAGCTAGTGGAGTATAGGCTCGTCTTTTGAGACATTGTTAACGAAGTTACGATAGTTTTGTGTGTCATTATTTAAGTGAGACCTTAAGCATAAGGTAATGTATCAGAATGTAAGGGTTTGAATGGACTTGTCGCTAATCGTGGGTTATAGTAAGTAGACCTTCAGTCAAAACGGTGCCATTGGTGTGTGTATAGTGAACATACCAAAAGATTAGTGTGATTAAATTTTGGATACGTTCGGATGAAGTTGTGTGCAAGGATTCGAGGTGGTAATACCGAGCATATTCAAAATTCGAGGAAGAAATTCCATTTTAAGGGGGAAGTATGTAACACCATGCACTACAAAACAAAGTAGTTTTTAAGACGGCTTAAATTTTAGTCCCTAAATCATACATTTTGAAATGGGTAAAAATGACCATCTCAAAAACTAATATTATTTAAGACAGAATATGTTTCCCGTCTTATAAAATAAGGCTAATGAGACAGCATATTAAGAGCCGTCTAAAAAAGTCCACCTTATGAGACGGCTGAAGTAAGTTAGTTTCCCCCCATCATGATTTTAACTCACGCCTAGTGAAGAGAAATGAAACCTTCTACATAGAAAACAAGAAAAAGAAAAGAATAACAAAAGCAAAACCTAAACATCTCGTCTCTCAACCCGGACAAAAAGTAACCCAGCCCCCGCTCCCTTATAGCCATCGATCGCCGTGAACTTCTTCCTGCCATTGGTGCTCGCCCTTAATCTCTCCCCTGCCCTCACCGCTGGTAATTAATGTTTCCTTTTCTTTTGGTTGTGGTGACATTATGGTGGCGTAGTTTTCTAGCTAGTTAGGGTTTCAAAAATTGAAATTAAATGTAATTGGAAATTATCAATCTGAGGTTTTATGGTTGAAAACATAAAATTAGTTTTGTCATATATTGGTTGCCAATTTCGTTATTTAGTTGCTTTTAAAATGAAAGTAAAGGTAATGGAAAAGTAATATGATGTATTGTTGATGTAATTAGTTCGTTATTGAGATATTTGGAGTTTTATTATAATAGAAATTACTTATAATAATAGAATAATAATTTTTTCTGCATCATATCATTACTATGATTTTTAAATGGCAATCATATGTTTTTCATTGATGGTTATTTGATAGGGGAATTATTGATTGTGTTACACATTTGCATTAACGTTTAAATATTTGATCTTATTCCAGGAATTCGAGTTATAGTATCGTCGAATTGATACAGATAAAAGGTAAATCTAACTCTTGGTTATTGCTTAATATCATTGGTTTTTTTATCGGATTGATTTGTAATGGTGATAGGAGTTTGAGGGTGAGCCAATTGAAAACCCGAATTGTTAATTGGTTGTTGTAGTATAGTTTTAAGATTAGTATATCATAATATCTATATACTTATTTGTGTGAGTTTTAGTTAGAATTATTGATATGTTTGTTTATGTTAATTAATTCATGTCTTTCGCATGCAGTTTATGCCACTAATTTGATTTACTATTCGATTATGATTTTATTTTGTCATGTATGTGATGGACCTAATTAATTCAAATATGCATCAGTGTTGAAAAAATTGTCAATGTTATCCAACACCATATCAAATACTAAATCTTAATATTCAAATCACTAAGTGTTGGGACACAGATTCCAACATATGAGGTGGTACCTGAAAGCAATAAATATGCATCACTGTTTAATCTTTTTTGATTGATTTGTAATGGTGAATACTAGACCAATCGAAAGGTCAAATGTGCATAAATATTGTCTTCATGACCAAAAAGCATAAATTTCACAATATTATTGAGAGGAAAATAAAAAAATAAGTATGTTTAATGAAGTTCTTTATTTTGTGAAGGAAGTCTAATATTTGTAATGAAAAGTTTCTAGGGAGATTAAAACACACTAGAATTTCTAAAGGTGAAGTTCTTACTGAATACTAATAATTATGTGGCGACACATGTCATGTTTTTAATTTAAGACAAATAGTGAATATTGATTATCAATCTGAACAAATCTTATTCACTGTATATGAAACTTAAATATTTTTGTGGTCTCTGTCCATGGGGTATTTAACTGAGCTTAGTGTTTTCCCTAAACTTTTGTTAGTTCTACACTTTATGGGGAGTGCTATTTGAATGACCGTATTCAATTAAGAAAATAATAACTTTTTCAATCACGCTTTCCCATGCATCTTACGGGTTACCATTAGTATTTAATTTAAGTTCGCATTCAGTGTTCTTTAGTGCGAGTGGGCGAATTTGATTTGCTGACATTTGGTTGACTAACCAAAGTCGCAAGTTTGTTTTCCTTTTAAGGTGTATTCACGGGAAAAATGTGCTAATACTCTAAAAATAATATTTTTAGGGGTAATGTAGAAGAGAGTGGCCTACACTATTTCCTTTGGAAACAATTCAATAATTTGTTAATTCTAAACAATGTGTACCACACATCTGACACAACCAATTAAACAAATAAAAATAAACTTTGAATATGACGTACCTTGGAGCAATGGCAAGTGATCTCTCCCAAGATATGGTTAGTCTCGAGTTCGAGACTTAGGAGCAATCTCTTCATATTATAAAACAATATGGGGGTAAGACCAATCGATACCTACCTCTTCCAGACCCCGCAGTGAAGTGGGAGCCTGTGCACTAGGTACGACCTTTATATGACGTAAAAGATTCAACAACCTTAACAACAAAAATGACTGCATGATAATGGAGTCGTCTCATCTTCCACAGGTAATGTTGGAGTCGTCTCCTTTGCCACGACCATAGGTAATGTTGGAGTCATATCCTATGCCACGGTCATAGGTAATGTTAGAGTCGTCTCCTCTATCACAATCACATGAAATGTATTATCAGAGTCTTGCAACCTTGAAGATAAAATTTGGTAAGGATATACCATTAAGGAAGTTGTGATTTGATAAAGATTCATCAAATAACAATAAAATCATGTCGTCCCTCTCTTCAAATTAAAAATGTATTTGTCGTCACCATCGCTAACGATTTCTAAAAAGTCTATCCTTCCAAGGTATGACTCTGTCAAGTTTGTTTTTCTTTAGGCATGGTGTTAAAGTTTCTTCATATGGTTACATCTTTACTAGAGAACATTATGAGCTACGATAAGTTGAGAACACTTCTCTCTCATTAACAAGATTGGATGTAATCCATTGAACTAGGGTATATGGTCATACAAATGACTACTTATTAATTCCATGTTACTTTTCCACCGTAATCATATACGTGTAGATACTATTTTGTAATACATTATGAAACACCATAGTATAGAGCATCATTTTCTTAATATTTTAACACTTTAAACATGTGTGATTGGCTTAAGAACACTTTGTTTAAGCTGGTTGTGAACTTATGTTCTCTTATGTAGCGTTTTTTTTTATTTGCTTGAGTGATTGTATTAAGAACCTTTTTTTTTCTTTTTGCCAAGCATATTTGCATATATATCTTTATTTTATGTGGACAATAAAATAAAGATGTAAGAGATTTTAACTTCTCACGGGTTAAAATACTATAAATCTTAATGATCCATTCAATTCAGCTATACAAATATGTTTGTGGAATTCAGTGATTAGGGGAATTAAAAAGAGTGTAAAGACGGTGAATAAATAATAAAAAACGTAGATCATACTCAGAAATTCAGGAAAAACTATAAATATTTTAGACTTCATATGTATTTTAGATTCTAGAGTCATTTTCCATCTCAGCTAGATGCTCCACTCATCACCATACATATACACGATATGATGCCCTCACTAACTCTATCATCGATAGCCAATGGTTGAGTGTTATTCGATTCGCATCAGATGCAATGTTCTACCTATGTGCCATATGTTTCACTCGTTCTACTCAGACCTATGGGGACTTTGATACAGAGCATCTCAAGAAGACTCAAAAAACGTTTTCCTGGGTCGAGCGTGTCTCACATCATTCTTCATACAATTTTCTTTCGTCATATCCCATGGAGAATATGACTATGGTTATCGAGCTCTACGTGAACTTATTTGTTTTTGTTATAGAACTATCTTGTTATATCCTCCTTTGTTTATGACCGGGACATTATCTTGATATAGAATGTTATCGCTGAGTAGCAATGATTATCTTGCATTGACTGATCGCATTTCATTCTCCACTACTTTCTCTATATATATGGTAACACGTGAAATTCATTTGAGAAATATAACTTTTGCAATTAAACCATTTGGCCCTCAAAGAGCAAGGAGGAATGTAATTGTCTTCTTGAAGGACCTATATAACTAACTTTAAGTCTATCTCCAACCACAAATTGAGCCATTTATATCTCGAAGCGAATTCAATTCCTACAATGACAACCATTATTTGAGTATAGAAGGGATAACTATAGACAATACAACCATAATAAGAACCTCTCACAAAGCCTTTGCAATTTCTAAAAACACCTCCAACAATAGCTTTATTTAACATAGAGATAAGATAAATGTAATCAGTATTGCTTTGCCCATCTTCAAAGGGAAGGAAGGTCTAACATCAATAATTTTGGGAGTTAATTTTATCCTCCCTTGAATTTGAAGAAACAGATGCTCTATACGTAAAACACTTAGTTGAACATAGTACATGTTCCCATTTTACCAATGCAACAAATCCATGATCCAAGCTAATGCATACAATTGGCAGATGATGGAGTTTTGTTTTAAAAAATTTATTGATTGCCCCTGCTCCATTCACCTTTTGGCTATCTCTTGAGGCTGCAGCATTCAATTTGACACTGCCTCTACTTGGTTTCTTCTAAAAGACTATATTCTTAGACAAGAAGGGATGATTTGGCATTAAAATATTAAAACTTCTCGTAGCTTCCTGACATGTATCCTCTGCTCTTCTTTATTGTTATGAACTTGGATAGATCTGATATAGTGGCCATTACTCTATGCATTATAGTTTTAGAATTCATGAGAAATGACTCAAATAAGGACTTCTTCCTGCCAAGATAAATTTCCTAAATAATACTAACTAGGATTATTTTAAATATTCATTTTGATAGTTTTGAGGAGCCAGAGTGAAGCCAACACTAAATTAAAGAGCCATGCATAGATGAAGATTGAGAATTAATTCCCATAACCTGATTAAAAAACTCCCAAGTCTGTGTAGCTACTGGCTTAGAAATAAAGAGATGGTTGATGGTTTCTATAAAAGAGTGGCCGCATTGGCATCTTGAATCCATTCTAATTCCAACTGATTGAATGAGATTATCCACTAGAATATTCTCTAGCTACTTGTATCCTCTCTTTTTTTACCAAAAATATTTAAAAATTAGGGGGAAATGTCAACACCACCAAACTATCTTTCTGTTACAATTTTTAAGTACTCTAATCAGCTCATGACTTGTTAGAAATGTTGTTGGAGAGCCAATCCAACCCTTCATAAAGTCCCTCCCCGAAGGTTGCGCAGGTGCTCTGGATGTAACAGTGACACTGCTTGAGGGAACGGAGGCCAATCTTATAAGTTATTTCAGCAGCATTCATTGCATTTAGAAGATTTTGTTTATTAGAAAATACAGGTAACACTGCATCTCTTAGATCATCCTCATTTAACATTTTGTGCAACTCATCCCTTGCCTCAATAACTCGGTCCCTGTCATTGCTATCAACCACAAATATGAGACCTTGTGTGTTTTGGAAGGAGGGACCATACTTGTGTGGTGCTTGATTGAAATTATAATCCATTGGAACAATAGTTAATTATTACATGTGCTTCATTTTCCCCTCATTTTCATGAAACCATTTCTTGCCCAACCCCCTCAAAATTTTGTATTTCATCAAAAATCGAAAAAGTTAGAGAATATGTCACAAACCCAATCATCTCATTTTCAACTCATTTTTCCAACCGTTAAAAACTGAACTGTTTTTCAATATTTTTTCAACTTTATCAAACGTACTTCAAAAGGAGAATGTTGTGAAAAATTTACCATCACTTTTTTTCGCTTTTCTTTTCCGGGACAACTACGAGGACAACCGATTCTCCAGGAAGATGAGTTCAAAGAAACAAGATCTTAGTGAATAACTTTCCAATCTCTCTTAAAATCATAGACTGAGATTCCTCCGTGTCACCATTGCGAAAGTCCACAAAGAAGCTAAAAGCACCACCATGTCTCACAGAATATGTAAAGGAAGCGATTAACTTTGGATTGACTAGACATATAACTATGGTGTATGTTGGTTATAGATGACACTAAGGCAATGCTTAATGCTAAAGTATAAGTATAGAGTAAGTCTTTGGAATGAAGAGTGCTTAATATAAATTAGACTAAAATCAAGTGGAATGCAACTTTAGTAAGAGTAGAAATACAAATGTAGAGGTAGGTAGCTTGAATACCAAGAGATATCACGAGTATTTAAGACACTAGGAGGTGCCAAGTCTCCTTAAATCCTTGGCCCAAGCCTAAAGCAAAGGTGCGCTTGACCCAAGCATGAAATATTTTACAGAAAATGCATATAGTTAAATTTATTGTATATTTGTAATAAGAGTGACGTTCAATTTTAAATTTGAAATAGTGTAAATTACAGTTACAACAATTTCAGAGCAATCACAGCCATTTGAGAGCAATAATATGCAAGATTATTTGAATTGAGTTAAAATATATAACAATTGATTTATATGCCAAATGTGTGGATATGGATGGAGCTGTGAGGGAATTTTCTGAGATGATGATCCGCAATGTTATTTCACGGACTGCTATCATCTTTGGATTTTTTCAGAATGGTGTTTTTATTTCATCCCTACAGTTTTTCAAAAAAATGAGGAAAACAGGGAATGAAATTAACAATTACACCATTACTATCGTCCTTACCGCTTGTGATAACCCACCTATGGTCAAAGAGACAACTCAGATTCATTGCTGGATTTTCCAAAGTGGGTTCTATTCAGATTCATCAGTTAAAATTTCTCTGATCAATGTGTGCTCTAAACCTGGAGAAGTTAATTTGTCCAAACTTGTGTTTGGAGATGCAGAGGATTTAAAGAATATAAGTACATCGGCTGTTATGATACATGATTTTTGTCAGAATGAGAGTTCAGGAGAAGCAATCAAATTATTCAAGAGAATGTTTCAAGAGGGTATAAGACCTCATAAGTTTTTTAGTTCTAGTTTCTTGAGTATTGTAGACTGTTTAAATTTGGGGAGACAGATTCACTGCTACACTCTCAAAGGTGGGTTGACCTTTGACGTTTCGTGGGTAGTTCTCTTCTCACGATGTACTCAAAATGTGGTGGTTTTAAGAAAAATCTTATGAGGTTTTTGAGGGAATTGTAGAGAAAGACAATGTTACCTGGGCCTCAATGATTGCTGGTTTTGCAGAACATGGCTATGCATATCAAGCCATTAAGTTGCTCAGAGAGATATTCGAAGAAGTCGTCCCTGATGACAGGACCTTAATACCTCTACTGAGTGCGTGCTCTTCTCTTTAGTAATTAAAAATTGGTAAGGAAGTTCATATATAGAAGAAACGTGTCGTATATGTCTCTCCTTTTGATTTCTGAGTATAGAAACAACTTTCAATTGATTTCTAACCCTTCACATACTATGTTACTCCATTAACTTCCTTTACCTAAACTTTCACAAACACACCACCACCGAACGTCCTCTTTTTCCTTTCTAACCCTTTCATATACTCCATAATGTTCACTCGAACTTCGTTTATATGTTTGCTGCCTTGTCTATATAAATCAATCCCACCGCCTCCACTTTTCTTCACACGTCTATCTTCACCTGATAGATAAAGTAAGTAGCAGGTGTTGTTCTTTATCTTCAAGTTTATTACAAGTAATTTTGGTATTCATTTTTAGTTGAGAGGAAAAAAATACATTTTGCAGAGAAAATGCGTCAAATGTTAATTACGAAAAATTGCATTGAAGGTTGGCGATATCAAAATATCAGTAAGCAATACTCTGAGCCTTTCAAATATCACAAACATATTGTTATAGTTGCTTTGTTCTATTGATTTCCATAGGATAGATAATTCTTTTAAAGCTCGGACGATGTGGAATGAATTAACACAGATTGGAATCAAAAGAGTGATAATTGTAATTAGATTTCCAATTCACTATACATATAACTCAAGAACCATTTTTTTCTTCTGTCTTTTTTTCTGGATTCCTTCGTAATTAATAAAAGGTTTGAAAATTAATGGTTGAGAATTGAAGGTAGGCATGAGCTATCATGGCGGAAGAAGTCTGAAATAGAAAGGTAGTGGATTTGAATATTTTTCAATGTTATCATCACACTCTTAGCTATGAAGAAATTGAATATGGGATGAAAAGTTAAAATAACAATAAAAGACCCCCCAAAAATTATTTATATATGCACGTATGCACTACTACACTAATTTTTATTAGAGTATTATCTTATATGAACAACTGTTGGTCATGCAAATATATTGGCAAGAAAGTGGCAGTAGTTAGGGATGATTGCTCAAATGGGATATAATTGTTGAAGAGGGAAAATTAGCATACTCGAGCATTTTGTCAGACATAATTTGAATATATCACAATATTCAGTATATAATCTTGATGCAAGTGAATTATATGCTGGTGTCTTATATATACTGCCTTTGTTCATCACAACATTTCTTTCTTTCTAGAGACTACCAGCTTGATATCTACATGTTAATGTTCTACGTACGAGAGATGTTCCACCTTAGAGATATTCTCTCGTTCCTGCCTATATATATGATGTTGTAGAGTTGATTATGTTCACACTAACCTCACTGCATATGATACATATTTGTTTGATAATATTTAGGACTTAAATTCCTTTTGTGCTTACTTGTTATATCTTGTGGAGGATAATGGTCATGCATCTTTGTGGATGTAATATATTTTTTGTTTAATCCTATCGTGTAATGTAATTTTGGATTTTAGATACATTGGGTGTTGTGATTAGAGATGTTCTTACATGTTATCATGGATCTTGTGTCGTTATTTTTGTATTTTTTTGATCCATATCATGTTTATTGGTATTATCCCATGTTCATACCACTAAAAGTTACAACTAAAAAGAGCTGTCGTTGGACTAAAAATCATAAGCATACCAACTTCAGTTATTGGACTCGTAACTTTGCTGATTTTTTTTCCTTGAAAATCTATTGAAGCTGCTCAATTAGTCTAGTGTAAACAAGAATTGTGGCAGCATACAGTAGTTTCTTATTGCAGCATATACTTAAACATCAATTTGTGAGAAAACAAATAAATTGCAGGACCACATTGCAATTGTGTTATTAAGTTTCTTGTGACAACATATTCATTATTGACCTTATTCTTGTCTAGACCTACATTAGTCTAGAAACATACTATCTTGTTCATTGATTGTGGCAGGTATACTTTTCTAATGTGGTTGTTATATACTTCTAGTTTTACAGATTCTAAATACTAACGTGTTTACTTTCTCCTTTTAATATTACTTTTCTATAATTATGGAAAGTATATTTTTCATTTATAAGTTAGTATATCATATATCATAACTGTTGCTCATATAACTTTTATTTTTCTAACAGTGACGTTTCTAAACAACTAGACGACATAATAACCATGGTAGAGAAGTGTCGACGTCGATTGAGTATGTGTGATCTCATAGCCGAGGAAAGACCACTTGAGAAACAACCACTCACAACCCCAGTAGAAGACGATTTAGAGAGGCATGGATCGATATTTCAATAATAAATTTATGTTTGTTTTCATGTACAATTAACGTGATTAATCCCTCTCTCAATTTTATTATTGTGTAATTAAGTTGATTATGTATGTTATATGTACGTACACAAATTCATGGCAAAAAAAGTTGGCGTTGTTTGAATATGTGCGATATCATTGTCAAAGAGAGATCACTTGAGAAACAACCATTCACAACACTAGTTGAAGACGATTTACAGACACATATATCGACAACCCAGTGGAGTGAGGTGTTGCAACCCCAACCAACGACCCTAGTGGAACCCATTCAGAGACGTCAATGACCCATATCAACTAGGTAATAACATATGTTTATTCTATTTTTCTATATGTATGTGATGGCATGTTAGGTAAGATATATATTGTGGCTATTCCGCCCTTAGTTTTTTTATAATGTTGTGGCTATTTCTGTCATTTTTGAGTTAATTTTTATGTTTAAACATGTTGGTTTTCGTAAATAAACAAAGGAGACTCTGTCGAATTTTTTTAGAAATATTAAGTGTTTAAAAGTTAATAATATGATGATTTACAAATTTGATAAGGTTTTTAAATATTGTCATCTATAGGTACTATTAAAAAAGATTACTTACTTATTTAAGGTAACTGACACTAACTAAATTTTATTGCAGGTCGAATCTTTTTGTGGACCAGGAAAGTCATTGAAGTCGTTTTGATGGAGATTGTATGGTTTAAGATTGGGAGATTACTTTGCTTACATTATTTTATTTTAGGAATATACGGGATTTTATGTATTTTTTTTCTAATGCGACAAGTGAAATTTTGTAGAGATATTTAGTTTAGTGGGCATAGTGTTGAAATGGTCTATTTTATCTTTGTATGAACTCTAATTTTAGTTGACTGGAAAATTGTGTGTTATATTTGTTGAAATGAGATGTAAAACATGTCATATATTATTTTTAAGAGTTTTTGTTTAAAATTATATTGAGCATATTATGGAATGGATGAAATTTTAATTTTGGCGCAAAAATTATTAAAGACGGCTTCTCTGGCGTCTCAAAAGGGTTCCATAAACGAGGACCTTTTGAGACGACTAAGTTACCGTCTAAAAACAACTCTTTTGGGATGGTTGTTGTCGTCTCTAAAAATAACTTTAAAAGATGATTTTTTCGCCATCTCAAAAGGTACCTATAAGCAATGACCTTTTGAGACGGCGTATTTCCCAGCACAAAAAAACTTTTTGAGACGGTTGTTGCCGTCTCAAAAAGATTTTAAAACGGGGGTCTAATATGACGCCCCTTTGCCATCTCAAATGGCATCACAAAAGGCTTTTGAGACAGCAGAGGACTTTTTGAGACAGCTGCAGCACCGTAGTTAAAAGCAGGTTTTTTTGTAGTGCTGTATTTCTGTGTGTTTATAATTTAATTAATTCGAGTATTTTTAAATTATACATGTGCCGTAATTTAATTGAATTAATTATTATGTGTGTACAAATTATTATGTGGTTATTTAAAATATTAATCGGGAGAGATAATGATTAATACTTATGCAATATAATTACTAAGTAAATAGTAAATGACTATTTCACGTCATGGCGAGTGATAGTGATGTGGCAGTGTTTTATCTCAACCGTGAGTCACATCTAAACTGTGAGGTCGTGATAGGAAATAATTTTTGGGTAACTCGAATGGCAATTTCGAGGTCACTATTGTTTCCGAAAGGCTTAAGATCATCAAAATAGTGTATCCGGGGGTAGTAATTGTGTCTCGGAGCATTTTTAGTCATAACCGAGCCCACACGGGGGTGTTCAGGTCATTTAGGCTTGGACCATTAGCCTAACTTCAGGATTAGCAGTTTTATACCTTAGTTTTGGAATTTGAGGCCGCCATAACTGAGATTGAAAACCCTAGAAATTGAGAGAAGAAAGAAGGAAGAAAAGGAGGGGACTTTAAAGATCAAATTCAAGGAGGAATTGGGGGTGCTTTGTCGATTTGTCATCTCCTATGTGAAATCAGACCCTATGAGTCCAATTAGGCAAGTAATTAACTTGGTTCTGATTTTTATTTGCTCATTTTCATATCATGGTAGGTTTAGACAAACTCGTTTGGGGGAGTATTGTCACATGGCAAAATGAGTTTTGGGGAATCTACGCGTTTTATCGAAATTAATGCTAAATTAATGATGGGATGATATCATATATTATTGAAATCTGAATTTGAGTCGAAATCCAGTAACTAATCTCATTTAATTTGGAGTAAGGAATCAGATTGAATGAGGAATTTGAATAAAAGTGAGAAAAGCCAATTCATGGATTAATTGATTTAAGTAGGAACCATTAATGTTTAATTACGTATTTGATGATTAGAAACTATTAAAAACATGTATTAATCATTGGGTATGTTTGGTTTGAGTTTTGAGATAAATCCATGGAGGTTTGGGTGAACAAAACTGATAGTTAAAGATTGGGGAAGATGAAGTTTGCTAGAATCAAAACTTCGTCGTTTTGATTGACAGGTGAACCGGTTCTCCCCCTTGACGTGTACCTTCTTGTTCAAAATATGGAATTGTAGATATTTTCGTTACGATAGTGTTGGCTCTGACCTCGTATTTTTATTTTATTTTTTGGAATTAGTTATGAATTTATTACGAAAGGGTATTTAAGACCAAAGCCTTTGGTGAAAAATTAGATATGGATTATTTAGGGATGTTTGTAGATGAGTGTAGGACTCTAGAAAATATTAAGGAGCATTATTTTTACCTTGGAATCAGATGAGAATGAATTCGGCGTATGGATTTAGGTGTTTTTATGATGAACAACACTTGAAAATATATGAACGGATTCGAATGACAATATAGATGAAATAATGATACGGACTGGATTGAGATGTGCTTAGTATATTAAAAAAAATGTTGTGATATAGAAAAATTGTGAGTTAATACTTATAGAATTAAGAGTCGAGAAATAGACTCGTGTATTTTGGGCTAGTGCTACGGGAGTTAGGCACGGGTAATTCGGATTTAATTTAATTATATATCTATAGGATTGTGATAGTATATATGTATACTTGTGTATTTTATAAATGTCTGTGTGAATGATATTTATGAGAAATCATACCCCTCTAGTGCTATCATCGGAGGTTGCGCGATGTGGATGAACCCTCTCACTAGTGAATGCAGGGAGTGTATAGTCCCCGGGTTATATCATCCAATATTTTTATTATGTGATTTATTTTCGTGGTGGGATATTTTGGGTATGATTTGGTCTCACTCTCGGGGAAATTTGACTGCCTCCACTAGGTTTGCAATATTTTTTCCAAATTTGGGTGTGAGCTAGTTCGACTGATGGTAACCGGACTAGGGTGAACGCAATCGAGATATGATAGCATTGCAGAGGCAAGCATCCGATGAGTTATTACTCAGGAGAATGTTTACTATACATAACATGTGTGTGAATGTTGTAGTATACTAGTACGTATATAATACGAGTAAATAATTATATACGAGATGCGTACATAAAGTGTGAATGTATTTCAGATATAACTAGTATGAACGTTATATGACTTATTAGTATTTCAAATATAACTAGTGTGAACATTATATGATTAAATGGTATTCCAAATATAACCAGTTTGAACATTACATGAGTAATTAAAGTTGAAATGATTCAATAAGTTAATGAATAGAACAACTTATAAATCAAAGTAAGGAATGCTCGGGTTAAAGTAGCATGATAGAATAACAAGGCTAGTTAGGTGGGTTAGCGTTACTAGTTGGGTTAGAAGTTCGACGTTAGGCGTGCACAATAGTTGAGGGGTGAGTAATATCTCAAGAGAGTGCGACACCTGCTTAAATATGAAAAGTGTTAATGTATATTTATTTGTTACATTTTAATTACTTGCTAAATATTTTTCAAATGGTTTTGGGCTTAAATTCGTGTCATAATATCTTTTTTCGAAAAACATTTTAGGCGTCTAGCCACAGGGACGCTAATCTTGATGACTCATTCCAAGGATGCGTAGCTGTAACATTGTGGAGGCTTGCAGGATTTGCTTTAGACGCTTCAGTTTATTAATTCCGATTTAAGAGTTTAATTCCAATATTTTATTCGTACATGTTGCCCCTTCAGGCTTTCAGTACTTTAGTTTAATTATAAAGCTTTGTTGAGATTTCATTTTAGTTAATCCAAATTGCAGTTTGATGGGTTGTTTTGGAAACCGATGGCTCATTCAGTCTTATTTCCTTATTTATCTGTCGTGGATTGTTCAGACTACTATTGTGTGTGAATGGTTTGGTTAATTTATTTAAATTTATTTACGCATGTTGTTAAGTGAATAACAAGATAAAATTTGACACCGGCTTAGTTTGGAATAGGTGATTAGTAACTTAAATAGTTTTCGACAGTGATGCTAAGAATGAACCATAGGCGATTCCTATGTTATTTACAAAGGACTGATCACCCTAGATTTAAGGAGGTCGGGTATCACAAAAGTTTGAACAAAAAAATTGGGCACAACCACAAAAGGATATTCACAAGGGGTTTCCAGATTAAACCTTTATGTAAGCCATATGAACAACATTATCGGGCTCGTTCTCTGAAAGTTGGAACAATCCCCCTTATAAGCATCTAGATCGTTAAGGGTTTCAGACAGCACCACCGCTGCATGATTATGGCGGTAAGACATGAACACAGTTATTGCAGCCACCTAGGGATCCACCATCACATCCCTAGTCATCAGTAATAGCCCCACAGTAAGGCCTAAGATGACATCTCTAGAAACCAACATCCTTAAAACCACTCAAATGCACGGAATACATAATTGCCTGAAGATAAATAGACTCTCTAGTAACCAACGATCGAGCCACCGGGGGAGAAATGTTAAGCAAATCTGATAGGAATACTAGACGAGAACGGAAAAAATCGAGCATAACCGTCGCCACAATAGGATTGACCCCCATCATGGATGAGAACTCATCATTGGTAGTTCATACCTCATTCAAGTCAAAACGAAAGACATGGTCCTCAAGGTACCAGAACTGTACTGCTTCTACCAAAAGGTTCCAGTCTATGGATCGGTTATGCCGTAGAGAACCCGGCGCAGGATAAAAGCACCATAGTCCACATTGTATGAGCACATGGCCTCCAGACCATCAAGGTAAGAGGAGAATTGTTCATATGTGGGAAGAGATATTTGGGAAGGAGGAATATGAATCAATCAGAGAAATATGAGTAATGGTGGAGAAAGCACAACCCACACCCCTCCTTTTATACTTAAAACCCTTAGCAAAAGACAAGAGCTTTGGAAACCTAATTAAATTTCAGCCCTACAGGAGTACACTGATGTGAAGGAAAGTGCATTCAAGGCCTAGGGATGATTTGACTTGAACCGCATACCGATAGGCAAGGCAAGGAGTATTCCGATCGGCAACCCCCTATTTTAGAAAATTCCATCTTTCCACTTTTACTGAAATCAATTTCAGAAAAATCATCATTTTTAAAAATTACCTCTGGGTTATTTTCTCAATTTTCTCTCAAGAAAAAAATAATTTTAATTCTCAAAAATCATTTCCACGAGTTAATTAATTTCACTCCTTTTTTCAACAATAATAAACATTTTCCCTTTATTATCAATTCCGTACATATCTCTATTTTTTCATAAAATAAAGAATCTTATTAGAAAATTAAAAGAACACATAGGATAAGTCACTAAATCAAGAAAAATCCCCCCCAAAAAGAAAAATATCTAATTCTTCATATATATTTTGCTTCACTTGGTTATGTGGCCATCTCGATCGAGATCGTGTACCAGTCCTCCTCTCGCTCTCTCACTTCTGCTCGCTTAAAGGGGGAGAGAAGATGGAGACGAAAGAGGGATCGAAAGGTCTCACGCCCTTACTTAGGAATGCTTCGGCCATCATTGGTGTGGGGTATATGTAAAGAGATGGATTCACCAACCTATTTTTCACAAAACAGGAAAAAGAACATGTTTCTACCTCGATAGAGCGACATCAGAGACAAAATGATGCATATGAAACCAATAGTTTGAAGGTTCGGGGGCTAAGTTACGGAATGGGAAGGTGTTAGGAACCCACTGCTCCTTTTCGATCTCTCATGGGATAGTGTCATTATTTTCCGTTATTTATATGTGAAGAGTGTGTTCGTGTATATATAACGGATATCGGAATCGTTCAACTCATACCATGGAAGATTAGAGTGAGGTCATCCATAGGAATGTTCCCAAGATAATATAGAAAAAATATGATGTATGCGTTTATCGCGACATTGATTGTTACGATGAAATGATAATATGTGTTGGATGGAATGCTAAAAAATATAATATGTATACTAATGCAAGAATATGAAAGTGGGAGATTTAGGAAAATTGGAGGCTTTAGAGATATTGATAAATTAGAAATTTGTGGAAATTGGAAAATGGGAAAATTGGACTCGAGTCTCGGGTTTTAATCCAAGACGCCTACGTATCATATAGAGGCATCAAACTCCATGTAGTTCGAATGCGACTTGGGGGTGGGTTTTATCCCATAGATTCGAACCGGATGTTATTATGGGTGTGTGTGTAGAAAAATGTGTTTTAGTTTTGAAAAAGGGTGATGAATAATCCCATTCAGAATTTATCGGTGTAACCCTTTTTTTGTTTGTTTTGTTTTTTTTTATAAAAAATAAAGTATGTGAAATACACTAATAAAAATGTAAATATTAATGTGTGTGAACTAAAGTAAGAACTAAATTACGAATCTAATATAATTTATGCAGAAACAAGGAATTTAAAGAGAAAGGGAAGGATTTCAACCTTCTTTGAAGCTTGATCTTTGATCTTGGATGAACTCCCTTGATTGTGAGATAAATTTTGATACGAGAGAATGAGATTTTGCCAAATCGAGTATGAAAAGGATGGGAATATAAGCTTAAATGGAACTTCACATGGAGGAACTTCGCTGATTTCGAGAAAATGTTATTGAGATCACTGATGCTGATCGATATTTGCTCTTTCCTGGGATTGAAGTCATTCCCTCTATTTATAGGGTGAGGGGTGGTGCCGATCGACATTACCCTAGTCCTACCCATCGGTAGGTGACCCTAGACACACTGCCAATAGGTAGGGAACTAGACTTGCCAATTGGCAGTCTCGTGTAGATTTCTTTGGAAAATCAGTCATAGGACGTAATCTTTTGATCTGAATCATGGACGGGTAATACCGTTAAAAAGGTACTTCATATACCTTCAAGAGTCCTTTGTACCTCTTGTGGGTCTGGGAGTTGACTTTGGGTCTAATGTAGCTCGAAAGCACACGTCGCACTTTTGGACTGGAGATCGTTGGACAAAAAAGGATCGTTCGTCCGCATGATAAATTAGAATCACGCACTGGGCCGACCATTGGAAATTTTAGGAGATTTACTTTGACATTCCAAAGAGTGTCACTTGGTTCGGACAGTCGACCTTAGTCAATCGGGGCCTCTCGGAGTAAAACATATCGTTCGTCTTCACCGTAACTCATAATCATGCATGGGATAAACCGTTGGAAAGGATATTCAGTGACCTTATTCTGTTCATTCATTCTCATTCGATCTGAAGAGTTAACTTTGGTCAAACGGAGCTCGAGAGCGCCTGGTGGCCTCCGAATAGATTTGTAGGGGAAAACTAATTGTTCGTACGAACGATTATGTTGTTTTGTGCACGAGGCAAAATGTTATGAAGGTGTTTCATTTTCCTTCTAAGATTCAAAGAGCTTTAGCTCTGAAGGTGAAGTTGATTCTGGGTCAAATCGGAGCCCGAGAGCACCTAGTGGCCTCCGAATTGATTTTTGGTAGTAAAATGGTTGGTTCGTCCGAATCGTTATGCCAATTCATGCATGGGATGGACCATTAGAAAGGGGATTCAGCGACTTTCGAGGATTCAAAGAGCTTGCACTCTGACGATAGAGTTGACCTGATTCAAATGGGGCTCAAGAGTGCCTGATGGCCTCTTGATCGGCACTCAGAGTGAAATCTAGGGTTTGTAGTGAAATTGGAAGGTTCTAAGGACCTAAGGTGAAACTTAGAGAGGCCCTAGAATATGGTGTCTATAGATCCCCTCAACGGGTGAGGTGGGAACAAGTGAAAGACGTCGAATAGACATCATATGATGTTTTTAAAAAGAGGTTGATTATGCAGACCTAAGGGATGAGGATGGTCGATTTAGAGGGTCGAGGTCGATTCCTAGGACCTAAATAGGAATTTGGGGATGGAAGATTCTAAGGACCTAAAGGGGGTGATGATAGAGGTCAAAGGTAGGGAGCAACAAATTCTACGGGTTGAGATCAATTCTGAGGACCTAAGTTGTAGTGAACAATTCTGCAGGTCGAAGACAATTATGAGGGCTTAAGTTAAGGTCAAAGCCAATTCTATGGGCTTAAGATAGAGATGACCAATTTTACGAGTCAAAGTCAATTCTGCGGGTCGAAGCCAATTCCGAGGGCTTAAGTAGAAGGGACCAATTCTGCGGATCAGAGACAATTCCACGGGCTTAAGATAGAGATGACCAATTCTTAGGTTCAAAGCTAATTCTGTGTGCTTAAAATAGGGGTGACCAATTCTGAGAGTCAAAGCTAATTCTGCGGGCTTAAGTAGAAGCGATCAATTATGCGGGTCGATGCGAATTCTATGGGCTTAAGTAGAAGCGACCAATTCTACGGGTCGAAGCCAATTCTAAGGGCTTAAATAAAAGAAACTAATTCCACAGGTCCGAGCCAATTATGCGGTCTTAAGATAGAGATGACCAATTCTGAGGGTCGAAGCTAATTTTACGGGCTTAAGATAAAGATGACCAATTCTGAGGGTCGAAGCCAATTATGCAGGCTGAAGTAGAACTGACCAAGACTGTAGTCAAAGCCAATTCTGGGGGCTTAAGATTTCAAACTTTCTTTAGGGAATTTTAGCGACTCTACCGGGGGTATGTATCTTACGATTTTGTTAGGGATGGTTTTAGATTTCACTGGGGAAGAGGGAATGCTATGAGGATTGGATTTTTCTTAGCTGGAGAATTTCTTGGTTTTTGTGGTGTCCTTTGGAGACATTATTGGGGAGACATGAAATTGATTTCAGGAATTCCGCTGTGGAGATAAGAATTCTATCAGGGAAATGAGTGTAGTAAAAATGTTTTTTCTTCGTGAAAATTTATTTGGGATTTTTTTTGGGATTTTCTGGCATTTTTTTGGGAATTATTGTACAAAGTTTTGAAGAGGGTTCCAATTAGCATATTTGGAAGGATGCCAAACAGCAGTGTCACGGTCTTTTGGGGTACCTCGAGTAGGTGGAGGGATAGTGTTGATCAACATGACCCTTGGTCTCCTATAAAAAAGGTGCGAGTTCTACTAATTTTTCATAACTTTCTGACTCGCCTTCTTCTATAATTACCTTCTGCAAATCGTTCTAACATTCCAAGGTAAAAAGATGGCTGAGTTATCAAGTAGCGTAACACATATGGTGTGGCTTGATGCTGACGATTAGGTAGGCTTTGAATGGAGGGCTAGGGTGCCCCTTGCTTTGGGGTGCAAAAATTCTTTTGTCTTATTTGAGCCAGTCTCGGATGATCATAATATCTTGTGCGAGCCTTCGCATCATAGCTCTTCTAGGGTGTTGAACCCTTGTGGTTATGTAAGTATTGATGATCTTTGGTATTCTCTTCCTTTTTCTTGGTGATATTTCATTATTTCTTGAATTTTGACAAGATTTTTTTCTTTTTTATTTTAACAGTCAAATGCTTTTATGTCAACTATACGTTCTCGAGGGACGATGGGGCATAGGGATATTTGGGATCACCTTCCATCTGTGGTGCATTGGATGGTGTCATCAATCGGTTTTGGGAGACTAATGTATGCTTTGGATGAAATGCCTCGTTCTACGATCGTTCTCTGTGCTCAGGGTGAGAGGTGGTCGGACACCACCCACGCCTTTCATTTTGGATTTGGAGAGATGACTCTAACTCCCATAGATGTGCAGCATTTGCGGAGGATGGATTGTAATGGAGTGAAGATTGAGGTTGATAGGACTCTGAGGGTGATGCCGGAGGCGATGACAGAGGCATTGGGTGATGTGGAGAGGTTAGTCTCTGAAGACTCTCTTCATTTGTCTGTTTTGAGAGATTTATTACTCCGGAGGAGGATTGACGAGAGTGAACATCGACAGGTTCGGTAGATGGCCCGTCTGTTTATTTTTCTGGTGTTAGGAGGTTTCTTGGTGGCGATGAGTGGCGACGTCGTCCACTTATGTTTTTTGCCATTTTTGAGGGTGTTTTCGAACATCCATCTTTATGACTTGGGGAGCCTGACCTTGGCAACCCTTTATTATTCTCTTGATGCGTTCAATCGGTGCTACCGATAAATTTTACTGGGGCACGTATCTTTTTGTGGTATTCTTTATTTTCCTTTGTGCATTCGCATTTTCCTTTATGCGTTTAATTCTTGATTTTGTAATTATTAACCTTTGATTGGGTTTAACACCCAATTGATAGATTTGAAGGACGAGTCTATTAGGGACTTTTAACGAATGTACCGGTGGCGAAAGCCCAACCAGCAGTCGAAGAAGTTCCTCTCTCTCTCACGAATGGCCTAACGAGTGAGTTAGCAAGTCCTTATTTTATTCTTGAGACTGTCTTTCCTTTGATGATCCTTTCCTGATATTAATTTTTGCTCTTATTGGGGAAATGGCAGGTGAATTTCTATCCTTGGGGGATGGCCATCTACCATACGAGGTTAATTGGGGGACATAGGACGATGTGGCGTCTGCTGGCTCATGAGGTTGGCCATTTGTGGTACCTCGAGGAGAGATTAATTCGACATATTATGGAGGATGAGGTTTCAGTGCCATCGACGAGGCCCCCGATATACATGAGGCGAGTGAGGGAGATGTCGGACGTTGCACGGGTAGCGGAGATGTTGGGTGAGCCTTACTCTTCATATATCAATACGACGGTGATGTATGACTATATGACTTTGTGTCAAGATGGTTGATGAGACCTAACATATATGACGTGATGCCTCTTCCCCATTCAGGTTCGAGTCGGTCGGTGGGATCCCCCACAGCGCAGGCGGTGCGTCAACATCAATTATGATGATAACTTTGGAGGTTCCTTTTTTATGGATGGTCGATCCTACCTATAATATTTGGCTGGCTGATGGGGGGTCGGTGCGTACGCTGCACCTTCCTAATGTGATGGATCCGGAGGAGGAGTTGGTATTGACAGAGGAGGTCCTTCGACTAAGGTATACTTTTCATCTCTTTGCCTTTTTGATTTTGAAATTTCATCCTTTATCTCAGACAGACTGATTTGCTCTTTTTCATTTTCTTTTGTAGCACATCCGGGTCTCAACCACTTGGCTGAAGGATATGTGGGATTTAATATCTTCATCGATCGCCCACATTCAGGATGCGATTCTGGTTCTTTCTTATTTGGCGCCGTCAGCCTCGTTTGAGGAAGCGTCGAGCTCGGGGAGTGGTGGCACGTCATCTCATCCAAAGCGGAAGAGAGATTATGGCAGAGAAGGAGGCTCATAGAGATAGATAGAGAAGGAGGAGAGAGAAAAGAGAGAGGTTGTAAGTGAAGAGAGAGAGGAAAAGGTAGGTGGGTTCGGGTTGAGTCCCGTTGTATTTCCTTTTGTTTCCTACAAAACTAATGTAACACAATAAATATCTTTGCCAATAAAATGAACTTTTTGTAAATGTGCATGCTCTTTTACTTTGCTGCTAAGACCGTAAAAGAAAATAATTGGAGAAAGATTTTATTTGTAAAATCGGATAAGTAAAAACATAAGGATAAGGAATTTCGGAATTACCTTAAAATAAAAATTATTTTTATTGAGTTTTTTATTTTGACAAAAAGTAAAAGAGGAATTTCCCAAAATAAGGAGACGTCAATCGACATGACCCCTGTCCTTCCTATCGGTATATTAGTCCAGTCTAATAAACCCAAGGCTTTGATTGCACTTTCTTTAATTGCCTGGTACTTGGTGGGGTAAGTTTTCCTGCTGGGTTCCTTGTCTTTGTTTGAGGATTTTTAAGTACAAATAGGGATGTGGATGGAGGTATTTCTTCACACTTACACATTTCTTCTACTTTACATTCTTATTTCCTCATTTTCTTCTTATTTTGTGATATGGATCTCCCTGGTAGTGTTGAGTTTGAAAACTACCTTTAAACCTTAGAGGCGATGTGCTCCTACAACATTAACTACAATGATTTCATCGGGCGATGATTCTCTTTATGGAACAATCAGACCATAGAGATGTTGATGGCGTCAGTTGAGTTCTGGTACCCCGAAGACCATGTCTTTCGTTTCAGGTTGGACGAAATATGTCAGACCTATGAAAAGTTTTCTACCATATTGGGGATAAATCCCAGCGTTGCAATGACTATGCCTTAGTTTTCCCGGTCCCCTAGGGAGCTGTTAGCGAGACATCTCCATATCTCACCTTTGATATCCAGGTCTTTGGTCATGGGAGGAATGATTTATCTTCTTACGGTGTTGAGGTTTTTATATTTATAGGATGTCGGTGATGCTGGCTATGCGGGAGCCATCATTCTGGGCCTAGTTTCAAAAGCGCTGTTGGTAATTAGGTAAATCATAGTAGACCCCCAACTTATAGCTATTGTTTCTTAGATATCGTACCATCGCAATCCTATGGCGGTGATACTGGCAGAGACTTTGAATGGTCTGGATACCTAGCGGGAAGGTTGTTCTGACTTTTTGGGGGGTGGACGTATAATGCAATTCATGTGGCTGTCAGAGAGGTTCCGTGTGGAAGTCCCACCTGAGTATCCTCTGCCGATGGTGCCAAACTTCTTCTCACACTAGTTCATCAGTGTAAGCCCGGACATCGAGAGCTGGGAAAATTGGTTCATGGAGCACAAGGCTCAAGGCTTGTGCTAGTTAGTGCCTTGATGGGGGGAGTTATTTCCTATTCTGGAAGTCGCGGAGTACCAACGTGCTCGGTTGGTAAGCCTCCGATAGACCTCTTTCTACTTTCCTTGGGGACTTCTGCACTAATTTGGTTGGGAATAGATTGTGCCACCATGGACACTAGAGTTCTTTCCTATGGAGGATCTGCTAGAGCGTATGTGCATGTTGCTTGGCTTGTTATGGGAGAATCATCGATCGTCGACCCGTCCATCCCAGTCTGTTGGAAGAGTCTGACATATTTTATGGGACTACGTGAAGTGCTTATGAAGAAGAGTAGTTGCCAAGATGCTAGCTGTGGAGAATAGAAAAAGGTGATTTATTATATCTGACACAATAGAGGGAGGAATTATGGTTTTCGCCAGGCTGTTCCGGGATTATCATCTAATAGAGCGTTAGTGGCACTCTCTTTAGGCATGGGAAGTTTAGGTACCCCAAGGATGCGAGTGATGATGGGGATGGTTCTTTTAGCAGCTGCGGGTAAGATGTGTGAAGCTTTTGTAATGGGTGTTTGAGAATAATTTGAGGGTTGTTTTAGTTGAAGTGGAACTTATTTTTATTTTCATTTTGGTAAGGTAGGAGTAAGCGGGCAAGGGAACTTATTTGACTCCCTTTGATAATGTAATCGTACCAAAATTTTGAGTAATTAAATAAAGGATCTTTTTATCATCTAGTTGTGCCTCTTCATGAGTTTTGCATTTGAAATATCTATACAAAACACTAAGGAATACATAATCCTTTTGTTCATGTATACGTCAAAATGAACTGTCATTCTCGGGCATAGAAGAGAATAGCATTTTATGAAAAAGAAAGAAACCGTGCTCATATAAAGCAGATGAGCTGCCTACGTACCACTGAGGGTTTTGAAAATTTTCTGAAATTCTTTTTTGAAAGCAAAAGGATTTGTAGAGGATCAGGCCCCACATGGTTCTGAGTGTATGGAAATGAATTTTTTTAGAATAGAAGGGATATGAGAAGAATCGTAGTGGACCGAGACTAGGGACAGAATTTCTTGAGACAATCTAAGTTAACTAGACACGCCATCACTTCTCCATCAAGATCGATGAGCATAGCGGTGCCAGCTGACAGGATCTTCTTCACAATGTAGGGGCCGCTCTAATTGGGATTGAATTTCCCTCTGGGGTCCCATATGGGCTCAATAATTTCTTCAAGTGCTAAGTCCCCTTCTCAGACACCACAATCCTTGACTCACTTATTGAATGATAGTGTTATACGACGATGGTACCCTCATATGTGATATAGAGCTTTCAACCTCCTTTCATCTAAGAGAGACAGCTCGTTGAGATGGCTTAGATGCCAGTCCTCCTCGCTGACCTTACTTTCTATCATGATGCACAGTGAAGGGATTTCCATTTGTACATGTAGGACTTCTTTCATGCCATAGACTAGAGAGTAAGGGGTAGACTTAATAGAGCTTCAAACTGAAGTTCAGTAGCCATAGAGGGTGTAAGGGATCTTGTCGGCCCAACCTCGATAACTCTCGATCATCTTGCTAACGAAGTCTTTGAGGTTCTTATTGGTTGCTTCAATTGATCCATTGGTTTGACGTTGGTAGGGAGAATATTTGTGTCTCTAAATCACGTACTTATCGACCACCTCTATAACTTCAGCCTTGAAGTGTAACCCCTTATTATCGACAGATCATGTTCTTTTGGATGAACATGGCCACCTTCTTGGCATTCAACATTGCGTATGATTCAGATTTGGCCCATTTAATGAAATAGTCAATGGTAACTAGGATGAATTCATGCCCATTGGACTCTTTGGGTGTAAGTTTCCCTATGATGTTGATTCCCCATATGGAGAACGACCAAGGATAAGTCATGTTATACAATTCTTATGAAGGCAAGTGTTATAGGTTAGAAAAATGATGGCATTTTAGGCATCTTCGAATGTAGGATGTGTAATCCTGAACCATGGTAGTCTAGTACTAACCTTGTCGAATGATTTTCTTGGCGAGCATATGGCCATTCATGCGGGGTTCGCATTCCCCGCAGTTTATTTTTTGTATCATATCTCCAATGTCATCCCCTACGATGTAGTGCAAATGAGTTCCATTGAAGTTTCTGTTGAACAATGCTTTATCACAGACAATATATTAGGCAGCCAGTCTACGGAGGGTTGCTCGGTCTTTCTTATCAAAACCTTGGGGATACTTACGATGCTTGAGGAGGTGCTAAATATCATATTACCAGATGCTGGCTATCTCAGGGTCTTCTTCTGTGATAAGCTCAATGTGGTACACGTGGGTTGGTTTATCTTACTTTTAGACAAGGAAAGGGGCCATGGTTATTCCTTCGGGCATGTCAATCATAAAGGCTAAGGTATCAAGGGCATCGGCTTGGTTGTTCTTTGCTCGAGGCAGGTAGTGGAGGGTGATTTCATAGAATTGGGAAGCTATCTATTCTAAGTGGGCATAGATGGGTAAGAGTTTCTCGTGCTTGACTTTCCATTTTTCGTGTACTTGACTAATGATAAGGGCTGAATCGCCATAGACATCGAGGTATCAAATTCTTTTCTTGAGGGAAACTTTAAGGCCTATCATGCACACCTCGTATTCAGTCATATTATTGGTGTAGGAAAAATATAAATTGATAGCAATGGTAATGTGAGAGTCTTTAGGGGCAATTAGGAGGATCCTGATGCCACACCTTTTCTTGTTGGCAGCGCCATCAAAGAAAATTTTCCATTAAATATGTTCTTAAGATGTACATAGGATATTCTCATTTGGGAATTCATAAATCTAGACATCGACGATGGCTCTTCCTTTCATGGATTTTTATGTGACATATACAATATCAAATTCATCTATAAGCATCAACCAACGGGCCAATCGACTGGACAGGGAAAGCTTCTCGAGTAGGTATTTGATGCGATCCATTCAGGATACGAGTTTGATGGGAAAGGTGAGCATATAGTGCCATAGCTTTTGGGTGACCCAAATAAGAGCGACATATGGTTTCTCTAATGTTGTGTAGTTAGCTTCATACCTGGCCAACTTACAACTGACGTAGTAGATGGCTCTCTCTTTGTGGGTTTCTTCAAGGTATTGGGCTAGTAAAGCCCCAGCTGTGTGTCTATCATGGTCCAGTATAGGAGTTAAGGAAGATCAGGTTGCAGTGTCATGAGTACCGAAGGTCAAGTTAGGTATTGCTTAATTCAGTCAAAGTCTTCTTGGCAAGCTTTATTCTAGACTTTGGTCGAATCCTTTTAAAAAAGTTTGAAGATGGGCTCACATATGGAAGTCAACTGGTTGATGAACCGGCTGATATACTGTAATTTCCTAAGGAAACCCGAGATTTCCTTCTTTGTATGGGGTGGTGGCATCTCGAGTATGGCTTTCATCTTGGCAGGATCTGCTTCTATCCCTTTCTTACTAACCATGAATCCTAAGAGTTGTCCCCTGGTAACGTCGAAGACACATTTTTATGGGTTAAGTCACATATAATATTGTCGCAGTCGTTCGAAGAACTTCCTGAGAGTGGGAACATAACCTTTCCTAATTTTAGTCTTAATAATCATATAGTCCACATAGATCTTGACTTCCTTGTGTATCAAATCGTTCAAGATGGTTGGGGCAACCCTCTGATAGGTAGCCCCTATTTTTTTTAGACCAAATGGCATGACGGTGTAGCAAAAGGTTTACCAAGGAATGCAGTTTTCTATTGATGATTTGGGTGCATCTTGATCTAATTATATCTAGCAAACCCATCAACGAATGACTTGAGAGAATGACTGGTCGTGTTATCCACAATTATGTCGAGATTGGTTAGTGGGTAATCATCCTTTGGAGATGCCTTGTTTAAGTCTCAGTAATCGATAAACATGCGAACCTTCCCTTGATTTCAGTATGGGTACGCTATTGGCTAGACATATGGGATATTCGATCACACGAATGAAACCCACATTCAACCGTATGACTACTTAATCTTTAAATTTGAGCGACCATTCGATGCAGAGTTTTTGCAATTTCTGTTTGACCGATTTGCATTCTGGGAGAGTGGAAATCTCATGCTGAGCTATCTCAGGTTCAATATTGGTCATGTCTTCGTAGGACCATGCGAAGACATCCATAAATTCCTTTAGTAATTCCTTGAGTTGTGCACGCTCATGCTCGTCAAGGGTATCCCCTATCCTGATCTCACGTAGTTGGTTACTAGAACCAAGATTAATAACAAGAGTTTCATCTTCTTTAACTTGAACGCAGTTATGTTTCTTTTTATTAACCTTATTTAGATCAGTTAAGAATTATTCATTTGCAAAATCATCATCATCAAGAGTTTAATTAGAATCAAGACAATTAATGTAAAGCACAATAAGATACTCAAAATCTTCATTTATATTATTGATATAAAAAATAACATTGAGAACCTCATCAAAGGAGGTCTCGCTTACATCAGAGTAAGGAGGAATACTTAAGGAGGAACAAAGGGGATAAAACTTAGAGTTAGGTTGAATATCAGCAGGTGGCACAGATGTAGCATGCCAGTTGAGGAGAGGTTCATTAGCAGCTTCGATCAGGTGGGATGGATTCGATGATATAGCCCTCAAGTGGATCATGCAGAGAGTTAGCCCCAGTGTCTGTAAATTGAAAGAATCCTAGAAGTCACTTCCCTCAGAATTTCTGGTATCAGCTATGGTCTTCTCCATAATTGGTTGCACTTTATAATGGGAACCCTCGGCCTATGAGTAACTATCTTAGAAAAATATTTCTATTATAGGTTTCATCTTCTTATCCACAAGATCATACCACGGTTCAGGAAATCCACAGAAGGGGAAATCTTCACTCTCTATGATGAATCTTTCGTTCAAGGAATCTCTCCAGATAGTCTTGGCGCTTTCTAGCTTTCTCTTTAGTCAAGGTTGACAGATCATTCTGAGTTCTTCTACCGATGGTTGATAGCCTAAGCCACAGGGAGGAAAATATTTCTTTAACACAATTGGTTCATGTATCCCCTACTGTCATCATCCCAGTCCCAGTCCGGACATGAAGTTCATGTTATTGAACATATGGATTACATTGACATTTCCATGGGAGTTGTACTCTGGGAAAACCCTATCTTTGAAATCATCCCTTGCTGGGAGTAGAAGTTGTTCAACCCAAAAACTTGACAGAAGCATATCATTTGTCTCGTACTGTATCTCTTGTATTGGATTACTGGTGCTTGCATTCTTGGCATTTTCGTCATCACCCAATTTGGTGATGACGTGCCCATTAGTGAAGAACTTCAACTTCTGATGAAGGGAGGAAGGAAGCCACTTGATGATCTGGATCTATAGTCGTCGGAGTAATAGATTGAAATAGGCCGGGATATCAATGACTTAGAATTCAATAATCAAATTTATAGGGCTAACCCCTATTACAAGATTTATAGATCCAATCACTTCTCGGTGGGTATTAGCGTAGGCACGTATGACGAAAAAGGTTGGAGCAATGTTGCTCACTTTCAGTCCCAAAAAATTAAGAGTCATTAAGAGGCAGATATTCAGAGTTGATCCATTATTTACAACAGAGAGTGGGATAGTATTTCCCGTGACTTTGACGGAGATCTTTAGAGCATAATTGTGGTTTAGACTAATCTTTGTGATTTCTTCTTCAGAGAAAGAGAGCATTCTAGTGGAGGTTAGAGATCCGACCAGATTCACTACTTCTTCTGACGTGGTTGAAGGAGGAACTGTGGGTCCTGTGAGTAGCTTGATCAAGGCATTCTGGTGTAGTTGGGAAAACATAAAGAGTCCCCACAGAGTGATGTTGGCTTGGGTTTTCTTCAACCGATCGAGGATCTTGCTCTCCACGAGGATCATTTCTGGCATATGGAGATTCTCAACACTATTTCCTTTGTTGATCGCAGAGGGTTGCAGACTTGGGGCTTTGTAATGCCTCCCTAACCAGGTCTTGTGGTTTACAGAAGAGAGGAAGAACATAAACCTTGTTTCCTCATCGATCTCAAGTTGTTCATCCACCTTATTGATCTCTTCCAGTAGATCCTCAAATGATATCATCCCACATATGATGATTATTGGACTTGCCTTTTCTGGACTTTGCTCTTCATTTAAATCATCGAATTCATCCCCCCTCCCAGCGGTAATGATATTATCTTTCCATGAAAAGTCAATACACTCCACACCTTCAATGGCTTCTTTGTATAAATTCTCCCATTCAACGGGAAAATGGGAAAGCGAAGGAACTAGACACCCTTATAGTTTCAAAGCATCGAGTAACTCGATTATACTGCAAATATCACCAGTCTATCAGAATAAATCCACCATGATCTGGACCATATCATGTAAACTGACTTGATCGGTCGATAACACCCAATTATTTGTCTCTCAGGCCTATTTTTGAGCTTCTAAGAACAACATACTGAATCTCTGACAGTCAATGGTCATCTAGGAGGGCATTTTCAGCCCAAAATCTAGGAGTTGGTTCAATACTTCTGACAGTTCCATAGCTTTACCTCCAAAATGGGTGCGAACAACGATACATGCTCTGGTAAGGAGTGATAGAGCCTAATCAGTGAAACCGGTAGGGTGTAGGAGAAAATATGGGTATATTTTGAGAGGTTTAGGAAAGTATATGGGTATGATCGGTGATTTTCTTGGTATGATCTGGGTAGATGGGTAAAATTTTGGGTCCTCTTCTAGGAAGATGGTATTTATACGATTCGGGAGTGGATTGTGGGTAGTGTTTTGTTTAAAATTTGCTGGTGGGGTGATGACACCCCGGTTAACTAGCCTTAGTTCACATTTCGGAGGTGGAAAGATAGGTTGGTGGTATGGTCAGCAGTTTGGTGAAAGTCACAATGGGCATCTGGCTTGAAAATTTTAGGAAGTGGGTTTGGTAATGGACTAGGGTCCAAGGTCTTGATAAGATTTCATCTTAAGAGGGCCTGGTAAACTTTGGAAAGGGGAGCGTAAAGCTCAGTGTATTCCTTTCGGACTAGGTTAGGGTGGCTTTCTAGTGCCTAATAACTGGCAGGCTGGGAGAAGTTATTGGTGGTTGAAACGGTGGTACTGGATGGCTTTTCAAACTTTCTGGGAGTGAACTGATAAGCACATATAAATGTACATTTATACCCCGAATAGACGTATTTTAGTTGTTAATTCTCGGCATTTTGGGTCTTATATGCTTAATTATTTAATGTGCACGTTTGATCGCCGTTTGCGGAGATCAAATGCTTATTTCAAGGCAAATGTGTGATCTATGGAGCTAATTCCCCAGTCCCGTACCTTACACGAGTCTAAACCTACTCCGAACCCCATGTGTGTTTAGCTTGTACTTTTTAGAAATTATTTTAAGCTTTTAGATTGAGTCGTTTTTATTTTTAGGATTTATTTTAGATTTATTTAGAATTTTCTAGAATTTATTTTCTATTTCTTTTTTATTTTTTATTTTTCTTAGTTTTTAATTTTAGTCTTAATTTTTAGTTTTGCTAGATTTTATATTTTTAGGACTTAGGTTTTATTTTTACTTCTTTCGTAGTTTTTATTTTTATTATTTTAGTTTTATTTTTAGAGGATTTTTTTATGTTTTATTTTAGTGCGTCAAGTATTTGTTTTTCCTTTATTTTTATTTTTTTTAATTTTTTAGTTAGTTTATTATTATTTTTTGTTTTGTTTTGTTTTGTTTTATTAGTTTTTATTTGAGTCGTGTTTAGTTTTTAGAGTTTGTATTGTGTGTCGTGTTATTTTTATTTCTTTTAGTGAGTTTTATTTTTAATTGATTTTTATTTTTAGTTTTGTTTAGTTTTTATTTTTATTTTACTTGTATTTATTTTATTAGGTTTATTTTTATTATTTTTTTATTTTATTAAGGGTACAAATTAAACACACACATTATCCCATATACTCACTTACACCCAAACTAACTCACATACCCACACCTAAGTCCCATACACCCGCACACACAAATACACCCTCATCCAACTATTCATCTTCTTCCTCTCACCTTCCTCTCTCTCCAACCCAACCTCCATTAACAAAATCTCACACTAAAACCCACTCCTCTTCCAACCACTTACCCATTTAACTCCACCAACCTGTCGGCGAGACCCACATCTACCCCAACCATACTCACCGGCGACCCAAACCTGAGACCTGCCACCACCAGCTGATGGAGGTCCAACCAAAAACATCACCAAGCCCGACCTCCTCCTAACCCTAACCCATCGCTACACCCAACTGCTAGCCAAACTCGACCTCCGTCTAACCCGACCCAACCCGGTAACGCCCTTGCCAAACCCGAATTCTGGTGACTTCGACGACCAACCATCAACCCATATCCAATACCCCAATCGCCCCGGATAACACTACGAACCGTTTCTCCTCTTTATCCCAAAGCCAAAATCGATTTTTATCACGTGCCAAAATACCAAAACATTAAACGCAACAACTTTACCCCATATACCCATTTTACCCCGACTCATCCTAACTACCCAATCTCCCACATGCACAATTAAAGTTCCCCAAAATACCCTCACCTAAATCTATTTTTTTCTCCCACCTCACACATCACATGCACTCATGTCTAACTTTCCAATTTACCCCTAAACCATCTTCTCCGTGTGCACCCTATAAACTGAAGACTTGGTGCCATTTGTAATAGATCTCCAAATTAGTTTTTAAACTTTGTGTGATAAATTTCTCTCCACTCCTCTATAGAGAGTATTTGCATTTTTAGCAAATATTTCAATATAGAGGTGTGTAGTGAAATTTATCTCTAGGATGAATTCCACTCCACCCCTCTATAGTGGGTTTTTGCCTTTTTAGCAACTATTCAAAATCAATTGATGTGGTTGAATTCATCCCTTATGGGAGGTAAATTCTAATCCATTCCTTTATGTTAAATAGTTGCATTTTTAACAAATATCTCAACATAAAGTGATGATGTAGAATTTATTTCCTTGGATGAGTTCTAATGCACAATTTTATAATATTAAGATTTTCATTTTTAGCAAATCTCTTTTATTATTTAAGTTTCTATTATGAATTCATCCATTATCTTGTAATTAGTTTACCTTTTTTTTGTAGTTTTTATTTTAGATTCAATAAATATATTAGTGAGTGATTGTAATTGAGAGATTGTTGATGTAATTGAAGATTCCATTCCAATTCAAGGCTTAAATGGGTTTGATATATTCCTCCCTTATTACTTTTTATTTTAATCATCACATGCTTTCATTTTTTTATCTTATATTTTTGGATGATGATTATTGAGGGCTAAACTCCCATTCATAAGATGAATTTTGAAGCCCTCATGAGTCCAACTTAGCTAGTTTACTTGTTAGCACAATTTTGTTATCTCACTTTTCTAAAATTATCTTTTATTTTATAGTTAGTACTTTAAAAATTAGTATAGTTAGTTAATTAATAATCCCTTGAAAAATTCACAAAAAATATAAAAAGCAAAAATAGAAAAATCATAAAAAAATAATAATATGCAAATGAATTTACACATGTCTTCACATATTTTGTGTTTCATCCTAGGAGTCGGATTGATACTCCCTTACTTACCATATGCATATTTTGAGTTTATTTGTAAGTTCAAGGGAATTTTGATGGAAAAGAAGTTGCAATAACGACAAAAATACACAAGAGACGCAATATTTTTCTATCACGAACTATCCAGATGTTTTCTTTAGTTCAAATTTTTTCTTGGCAAGAACTTCTTCGATCTCCACTCCTGCTTCTCGGAGGGCTCGTAAATAAGGGTAGTATTGTCCTCCCATCATCGCTCGGACACGGGGTAGGAAATTCTTCTTCATAATGTTGACTTGATCCTCTTCGGAATTTCAGTTGGTCATAGTGGCTACTTTCTCTCTCCACCTTACTATGAAGTTATTGACTAACTCCCCAGGCTTCTGCTTAAGAAACTCTAAATCAAGGAGGGTAACCTCTAATTCTTCTTTGTACTTGTACTGTGACATGAACTCATGGGAAAAATCTTCCCAACTGCTAATTTCGAACTCCTCGAGAGATAATGGAGAGTGCTATCCTTTAAGCTTTGTTGGAACATTTGGGCCATTATTTCCTCGGATGCCCGTAGGAGAGTCATGGCTCGGTGATAGCTATGGAGATAAACTATTGGGGATATCTACTCTCGAATTTCTCAATGATGGGCATCTTGAATTTCTTCGGTAACCTGGCTTTAGGATAGGGAGACATGTGGGTGTAGTCCATGTAGTTCCCAGAGAGTTTAACTTGGTATAATTTCTTAACCGCCATTTTAAGGTCTTCCTTGACCTTATTCAACTCTTCCACCTTTGGATTAATGGTCACAGGTAAGTTAGCCCCTGGCTGAGCAAGATTCGGCATAGGAAGCTGGGTTGGCGGTGGCCCATTAGCAGGAGGAGCACGTGGAGCGTGCTGGTATTCCTTGAGAACCCAGATAGGCTTGGGTCTGGGTGGACCCATAGTGCAAGGGAAGAGGATATAGGGCTCTAAGGTAACAGAAACCCAATTTTTTTGCATCTCATGAACCTCGGTTTGAAGGTTATCAATCATGCTAGCGAGTTGAAATAGGACCGTTATTAAATCCTGTTGTACATTCGGTATTTGGTACGTGTTCTACATGGAAAGTGGATGAATTTGGAACTCGGAGGAAGTGAGGGGACTGATGGAGCTTCGGGGTGGTTCGACTGAAGACCGAAGCCAATTGGGAGCCAGGCCAAGGGTATGCGATCAACCTGAGAAGGAGAAAAATTGGGATTTATTTTTGAAAAAGAGGAAATAAGGAAAAATGTTTTTGACATTTTCGGAAAAGATGAGGACAAAATGTTTTTTTTGGTAAAAAGAGGAAAATATTTTTGGTATAAGTAAGGAAAAATGTTTTTAGACACTTTTGGAAATGAAAGAAGGAAAAAAAAATGAGAGACGGGTCTAAGCATGATTATTATTATGTTTATTAGGTTCTCACTTATTAGGTTTACCTAAATGCAATGCCTGACGGGACCCGAGCCCGGGAAAATTAGGTTTGAAAAATATGTAAAGACTATGGTTGGACTTGTTACCAAGCTCATGGGCAGGGTCCCGTTTTAAAAATTGTGCTAAAATATGGGCGGCATGTCGACCCATCATTTCAGCAGAGTTTCGGGTAGAAACCGGAATATAAAATATGAGTGTCCTAGGTTTGACACTTATATATGGGTATGCAGTTTTTGGGTTAATTGGAAGTTGTTCCCCCCTTTGGCATGACTTCCAAGATATACTTCTTTCTTTTGAGGGAAATCGGTACGTGTGGACAAGACATTTGATATACCTGAGTATACATGAATTTCCTTACTATATACCTCGTGGGGACAGTACGTGTGAGAGTGAATTCGATATACTCGATGTACGTCAACGCATTCCCTGTGATATACCTCCTGTGATGACTTAAGTCAAATGTTGCGATGCGGGGGGAACCGTTCGATATATGTCGAAAGTACTTGGCTAATGGAAGGTGAGAGTCATATACATAGGCTAACTGTGCCCTATCGGACCAGCGCCCATCACGAAGTGAACCTCTAATTATGGGACAAAATTTGGTCAATAGCAATGCTCTTTGGTGATGTAGTGTATAATATGCAGGATTCTTAATTAGTATCTTATGGAGAGAATATCTTTGTTGATCATGCTAAGCAGGGAATAAGGTACAAGTAAGTAAATCTACACTGAGCATGGATATGTGAGAGTGAGTTGTGTGTAATTATCTACAAGTGAGTGTGTGGTAGTGAACCTAAGCATATATGAACTACAAGTGGTGTGTGATAAGTGTGAGTGATCATTGATATATACAAGTGTGATATATGGAGGTGTGTGTTGGTTACACCTAAAGATGGATTTCTAAGTGGTGTGCGCAACATGTAAGTGATCCTAGGTGCACGTGGTGTAAAGTGTACATGGAGAATTTCTACAAGTGTGTGAGTGAATAGTGACATAAGCATGAGGTATAAATATGCAAGAAATAATAGAGGAGAGAAAAGGTAACATACAAAAAGGTACAAAACACCAATGTAAACATAGTCTAGCCCTCTTATGAAAAAGTCCCCGGTTGAGTCGCCACTGTGTCCATCCCGATCGAGATCGCGCACCAGGCCTCCTCTCTCTCTCTCTCTCTCTCTCTCTCTCTCTCGGAGGGGGGAGAGATGGTGGAGAAGGAACGGGGATCGAAAGGTTTCACGCCCTTACTTAGAAACTCTTCAGTCATCGTCGGTGTGGAGTAAATATAAGGAGATGGAGTCGCCAATCTATTTTGCATAAAACATAGAAAATAAAATGTTTCCACCTCGAGAGAGCGACGTCAGAGACAAACTGATGCGTACGAAATTAATAGTTTGAAGGTTCTGGAGATAAGTTACGGAATGGGAAGGTGTTAGGCACCTAGCCGCCCTTTTGGTCTCTTATGGGATAGTGTTATTCTTTTCCTTTATTTTTCCATGAAGTGCGTGTTCATGTATATATAATGGAGATCGAAATCATTCAACTCATACCATGGGAGAGATAGTGAGGTCATCCAGAAGAATGTTCCCCAAATAATATATAGAAAATATGAATTATGCGTTTATAACGATATTGATTGTTATGATGAAAAGATAATATGACTTCGATGAAAAGAAAAAAACGTAATATGTATACTAATGCAAGAATTTGAAAGTGGGAGGTTTAGGAAAATTGGAGGATTTAGAGAAATAGATAAATTGAGGAAATTGGAAAATTGCGAAATTAGAAAATTAGAAAATTAGAAAATTGGACAGAAGTCTCGGGTTTTAATCCAATACCCCTACATAAACTACCGAGGCATTACAGTCCACGTAGTTCGATTACGACATACGGGTGGGGATTATCCCATATATACAAATCAGATTTTATTATGGGTGTTTGTGTTGAAAAATGTGTTTTAGTTTTGAAAAAGGGTGATGAATAATCTCGTTCGGAATTTATGGATGTAACCCTCTTTTTGTTTGTTTTGGTTGTTTTTATAAAAAATAAAGTATGTGCAATATAATAATAAAAATGTAGATTTTAATGTTTATGAACTAAAGTAACAACTAAATTATGAATCTAATGTAATTTATGCAGAGGAAAGGAATTTAAAGAGAAAAGGAAGGATTTTGACCTTCTCTAAAGCTTGATTTTTGATCATGGATGAACTCCCTTGAGTTTGAGATGAAGGTTGTATGAGAGAATGAGATTTTTACAAATTGGGTATGAAAAGGATGGGAATATAAGCTTGGATGGAACTTCACATGGAGGAACTTCACTAATTTGGAGAGAATGTTGTTGAGATCACGGATGTTGATGGATCTCTGCTCTGTCTTAGGAGTGAGGTCATGACCTCTATTTATTGGGTTAGGCGTGGGCCCTATCGGCATTGTCCTAGTACTTACCATCGGCAGGTGACCCTAGACACTCTGCCGATAGGCACAAAACTGAACCTGCGAATTAGCAATCTCGTGCAGATTTTACTGCAAAGAAAGTCATAGGACATAATCCGTTGATCTGAATCACCCACGGGGCACACCATTAGAAAGTTACTTCAGATACCTTCAAGAATCCTTTGGACCACTTATGGGTCCGTGAGTTGAGTTTGGGTCAAACATGGCTCGGAAGCACACGTCAACCTTTTGGAAGGGAGATGGTCGGACAAAAACGAATCAATCATCCGCACGGTAAGTCAAAATCACACAGGGGGTGGACCGTTAGAAAGGTTAGGAGATTTAATTAGACATGCCAAAGTATTTTTCTCATTTCGAATAGTTGACCTTGGTCAATCGGGGCTTAGAAAAGCCAAGTGACCTCTCCGAGTAAAATAGATCATTCGTTTGCACCGTAAGTCAGCATCACACATGGGGTTAACCATTGGAAAGGTTATTCAGTGCCCCTCGAAGATTCATTCAGCCTCATTCTAGATGAAGAGTTGACTTTGGTCAAATGGAGCTCGAGAGTACTTGGTGGCCTCCAGATCGATTTTTAAGGAAACTGATCGTTCATTCGAACGGTCATGCTATTTTACACACGAGACGGACGTTGGAAAGGGGTTTCAGTTACCGTCGAAGATTCAAAGAGATTTCGCTTTGAAGGTGATGTTGATTATGGTCAAATGGGGGCCCGGGAGCGCCTGGTGGCCTCCGAATCGATTTTAAGTAGTAAAATGGTTCGTTCGTCCGAACCTTTATGCTGATTCGTGTATGGAGAGGATCGCTGGAAAGGGGATTTAGAGTCCTTCGAGGATTTAAAGAGATTTTGATGATAGAGTTAATCGAAGTCAAGTGGGACTCGAGAGAACCCAATGGCCTCTAGATCAGTACTCAGAGTGTGACCTAGGGTTTGTTGTGAAATGGGGAGGTGAAAGGGACCTGAGAAGAAACATAGAGAGGTCCTAAAATGTGGTGTCTATACGTTACATTCTATAGATAGAGAAGAAAAATAAAAAATAAAAACAGGATTTTGCCCCAGTCCTTAACTCTTTCTCTCTCCAACCTTCAACCCCCACGACATATGCGTTTTCCCTACGACGAGTGGTGGATCCTCCACTCCCAAAACTTGAATCCTCATCTGAGATGGAATGTGGAAAAAAGCCTGAGGGAGCCTACTTCTTGGTATAATTTGACATGCATGCCATCCAGTCCTTGATATCCCTCAGCCAGTTGATCGGCACCCGAACATACTAAAGGAAAAGAAGCAACAACAACAGACAAATCAATCGGTAAAGAAACTAAAAAAATAAAGAGAGCAAGATAAGAAAGAGAGAATATACCTCAGGCTAGAGGGCATCATCTATAATCACCATCAAACCAGACACTGATTCATGAGGACGGTGCGACATGCTCACAGATTCCCCACTACTCAATCAAAAGTTATAAGAAGGGGGAGTAACCCGAATGATCGGAGCCTCCTTTGCAGCTACCTTCAATATGCCACCACCAGCATTGTGGGATGATCCCACCAGTGTGTTAGTACCCATGACCGAAGCCTTGATGGATGGCGGCATGTTTCCAAGTCATAGATGCAGGAAGGAAATACCCAGTTTGTCATAAAATCCAGATAATCATAGCTCGCCGTTGTATCCATAGAGTGCATATAGGGCTCACTAACCATCATTGCCTCCTAGTCATCATTCCACATCACTCTCACACACCTCATGTACGTAGGGGCACCAAAGTCAGGATTGCTTTCTCTACAATCAACCTCATCACCCTCTCCCCTAGGTACTTGACGTACCCAAACTCATGCGCGATCAACCACCATATTTGTGCATGTAGGCCCATTACCCCCGTATCCAGCGGAGTCACCCCCAGGGGTAGAATGTCTCATGCAGTTACAACAAAGAATAAACATCTACTCAAGAAATGAAGATGCCAAAAAATTACTCAAAAAACACAAAAGGATAACCTGATTGGGGGATTCAGAGCCTGTCGCACATCTGCCATGGACAAAGACTAATTTGACCTCTAGTTGGACTTCTACCACTAGAACATCCTATATCAGTCACCCCAAACCTCATCTTTTAGGGTTATCAACCCCACGTTGTACCCAATCACCTCATAAAACCTTATCTGCCAAAGACGGGAATTAGAAAAAATGGAACGGAAGAATAATGCAAGGAAATGCATATAAAGAAAATAAATATAAAGTTACCTCCAAAAGATGCATAGGCCCACGTAAAAGTCCACCGGAATCCCCGACTGAAAGCATCCAAAGAAGAATAAAGATATGCCAAAGTCTGGCTCACCCAGTCATACAGCTGGACATTAGAAATCGTCCTCAGAAATAGAAAAAACTAAATATGGATGACGTCGCCACTCGTCACCACCAAAAAGCCACCTAGTAGAAGTAAAAATAAATAGACGATCCATCTATCTCAGCTGATGCCCGTCAATCACATCCACCCTCCTTTTTAAAAGTGTCTCCTTTAAAGAATAATTCTGGATCGAATCCCCAGATACGATCTTGCCCACATCGCCTGAGGCTGCATGAATTGCCTCTGGTGTCACCATAAATTTGTGATCCTCCACTATCTGAAACCCCTCACAATCACCCCTCGTCTGCTACTGAACGTCTATTAGAGTGATCGTCATCTCCCTAAAGACAAGATGAAAAGTATGGGTAGTGTCCCACCACCTCTCCCTCAGATCACACAAAACCATGATAAAATGCGGTGTCTCATCCAAAGCCTGTGCCAAACGGATAATACCCTCATACGAAACCATCTAGCACACCACAATAGGGATATTATCTTAATCCTATTTCAGACTCGTCATCCCTCGAGACCGAATACCCGAAGGAGCAATGTCATTCTACAAAAGAAGAAGAAGGAACACTCGTCATTATCACAAAGAAGAGAGAGAAAAATGAAATGGAATACCAATGGTCAATGTACTTACGTAGCCACTAGGTTTCCTCTCCCTAGACGAACAGTGGTATGTTGGCTCGCATAGTAGGATATGATCATCAACTACAGGCTTGAACAAATCAAAGGAATTTTTATTGCCCAAAACAAAAGGCACCCTAGATTGTCGCTCCAAGCCAGAACAGTCATCAACGACTAGCCACTCATTATTATAAACCTCACTTGAAGAACCAATCATTTGATTTCTTGAAGAAAAAAGGACTTAGGAATAATTTTTAGAGAGAGAAAGCTGTAGGTCCCCAAAATATAACTTTTTCTTGTGTGGAATTAATTTAAGGATGAATGCAAACCAACTTTCTCTTTTTCAATTTTATCAAACCAAGTTGTGAAATAAATTAACTTCACCAAATTTTATCTTGATTAATCCTAAACATGCATCTAGAGATTAAAGCAAGTAAAGTTAAGTAAAGATACTCACAATGCCGGATGTACGAGGAAAAACCCAAAACGGGAAAAAACCTCGGACGGCCCAAGCTAGACAATCACTATGAACAATGGTTTTACAACGATAGATTAACCTTACACACAGAATCGATCCCCATAGGTCGTGACACCCCTTTTATTCTTCTACCGTTCTTCAGTAGTGCCCACGTAGAAATTTAGTCTTTCACGATGCTCGTCCATAACACTTGACTCCACAAATGTTTGGGTGTCCATCGATACGTCTTGAGTTGTCTACGATGTTGAACACGATGTCTGTCACTTCTCCACCGTAAAACCAGATATCAAAAGTGTTCAAAGATGAACAAACTCAACTTGGTACAACAAGGATCACATAAACATTATGCTAATGAAAGCTCGGATCTTAGTAAACTCTAAGGATGTGTTTAAGCTTTTGAAACCTTAGAAAACATTTACAAAAAAATGTGTTGTGTGAAAAGTGAATTCGTTCTTCATGCACACCGAGAAAAGGACTAGGACCTGACTTAAATAAAAAATTCAAGTCAGTACAATCTCGTTCGAGAGAGATGACACGTCGTTCGAATGACAGTGCATCTCGTTCGAACAACATCTAAAGTCGTTTGAACGACGTCGTCAGATAGAGTTCCAAACTATTCCATCTTTAATAAAAGAGTTTTATTTAAAACTAACTCTAATCCAACAAAAATCCGTCCTTTATATGATGTGTAAACATTTAAACATTTTAAAAACACTTTCCTTTAAAAAATACCAAACTTATTTTTATAAAATGAATTCCGAGATTCATTAACATTATGTATTCATACTTATGTGATCTCGGAATGCAATTAAACCTTGAAAACGTGAAATCGCACCAATTAAACTTCGTCATGATTGAAACTTTGTAGCTTTTCCGTAACGTCTTGAACAAATCTTCAATATGTCATAGAGTCATGCTATCAAACAATATAAAATCTATCTATGACACAAACAAACTTAACTTGCTGTAGCAATGATCACATAAACATTATGCTAATGAAAGCTAGGATCTTTGAAAACTCTAAGGATGTGTTTAAGCTTTTGAAACCTTAGAAAACATGTTTTGATTCGAGAATAAGTCGAAACTACATTAAGAGTCAATTGGAAATTTGTCCTTGCAAATCTCCCCCTTTGACTATTCCAGGACAAAACCAACAGTGCAAGGCCTAAACCGAGCCGCCAAGCCGTATGACACGTAAAATCCATCCCATAACACCCAAAATGAAAAACACATCATCCGTATAGGATAAGTTTCTTCAACAATGGATCGGAAAGCATGAAATTGTCTCGAGAATGTCTAAATGTGATGTAGACTTGAAATCTAAAAAATCTTTAAGCATACCTACACACATGAGATAGACAAATACCCAGTGAAGTATGGAGGAACAAATGATATAAATTAATATGAATACCAATATATAAACAATACATAAAACTCCCCCTCCATCATTACAGACATCTCTATCCCCCTTTTGTCTCGAATAGACAATTTGGTGGAAAGATAAACAAATCTAGAATGCTATACCAATGTGATACCAATTTGAATGAATTAAAAGTGAAGCACAGCTAGATAAACAAGAAACAACCACCTAAATATGTTCAATCAAGGTCAAATCAGTAGCTAGAAAACAATGAATCACACAAAGATATATCAGTCTAAGCAGGTGTGATAAACAAACCAATGCAGTAAAATATGCCAATGATCAGAGTAAACTGCATAAACAAAACCCTGTACCAAAATATAAAACCAGATCATCAGGGTACTAAAACAAAACACAACCAAAAAAAGTCAAAAACTCGTCAAACATGTTGTCGTTCGAATGAGCCAGAGACATCGTTTGAACGAATGACAACGTCGCTCGAATGAAACAGTATTTCGTTTGAAAGACATTGAAAATTTTTCAAAGTCTCCCCTTAAAATTAAATAATGTTTCCCAGTAAAAAAATTGCTATAAAATTGTGACTGGAAGGGGATCAAAACTATGAAACAGTAGCAAAATAGTAACAAAACTAAGAAAACTCAAAAACAAACACATATGAGTAACATGCGAACATAGTATCGATGTGCCTAAACATGAACATGGAATGTATGGGCGTGAACTAAAACAAATGAATCATAATTCCAACTCATCGAAACGATCATGAACCTCTAATGAATAAAAATGTATGATCAAACTTTTTTATAGACATATGTGACAATTAAAGTGTGAGCTTAATGAGCTAAACAAACGTCATGCACCTGAATCCGGAATCTTGACGATTCTACAAACAATAGCGTCATGACACGAATTTTCAACTATAGGATTCTTTGTGCCAACCCGCTTACATTTTTAATCCATCCAAACTCTCTTAATAATATCATATTTTATTTTGAATGAACTAAACTAATTTGGCCCATTTTGGCATATGATTCTTTTTATTGCCTTAGGAATTTTTTTCGCGCTCTTTTAAATGGTGGCTGTCACGATGAGTAAATTTTACACTCTCGCACCCCTTTCCCGCACACTCATCATATTTTAAAAAAAACTCTCTGGTAAACGGTTATTACATTCACACCTCCTCCATAAGTCTATTTACGTATAGATGAAAAAATTGAGATAAGAACGTCTCACCAAACTCAAATATGCAAGAGTAGTCAAACATTCATATAAACTCGTGCAAGTGTGCAGGGATGGCATATATAAAAAGTCGAATCAAAATGCATATCAACTTCGAAACAATGCCATAATACAATGTTTAACATCATTCTAAGCATCGATAATAATGACCAAATGTCCTAGACACAGGGATAATGGAAGAAAGGGGGTCAAAGAACATCAATATGCCATATCAAACATGTTAACTCACGACACAAAAACAAAAGTGATTATCTTTTTGTCTTTTTCAAAATATTTTGACCCAAATAATACGAAATCTTTTTGTACTTTTCAATGAGACTCAAACAAGAGAAAATATAATACAAAAGATAAACATGTCACAACACTAGCAAGGAGTATATCATGAATGAAAAGACTAGCATATGACAAAGATGCAAGCAACTATCGGTAAGAAATAGCATGTGGCGCATTATGTTCAAGTATGTGAGAATCAACCAACGAAGCATTTAGCATCTCCAAAATGGACTTTCAAACCCAAACCGGTGTATACCTAACAAAACGAGTTTTGGGAACCGATAGGATACTACATTTAAACTTCTTATGGTCTTTTCTAAGATCAAAATAAAAACTCCTAAGGTGACCTTTCCTACCACAATGTGAACATGTGAAAACATGACGAGGAATGGGACCTTTATGTGGACCTTTTCTAATACCCTCAGATGTGGTTGACGCTCTAAAACACACTATGGTTTTTGATTTTACATTCGAACCACTAGAAAATGATAAGCCACTACCATCACTACTCGAGTTAGTTAAATCATTTTTCAACTTTAAAACTTTTGACTCAAGAAAATGATTAAACTCCTCAAATGTTTGGGACTCCATGTTTAAATTTTCAATGACCCCTAGAAGCTTATCTTGCTCCCCCTCAATATGAGAAAACTTATCCCTGAGAGTCTTCTCACATGTCTTAAATTCATTAATCAAACTATTTTCATTAATGGCACAAACATTTGAATTTTGCAAATTCTCTAACTCTCTCTCTAAAACATAGATTCTTTCATCACTCTACTTCGTAGAAACTTTTAAAGATTCAAAATTATTATATAAAGATCCAAAGTTCTCACGAATCATATCTCTTTGAATTCGAAACGTTTGCAAATATTCAATCATATTTTTAAAACGAGATTTTTCTTCCTCCAAAACTTTAATTCGTTTTATAAACTTTAAATTCAACAAATTTAGTTCGTTAAAACTTTGAGAATCCATTGACAGGAAAACAAACAAACCAAGGGAGATAAACAAGAAATCACCCAAAAAAAAAGGGATGCAACACAATAAAATAGTGCAACAGGCTCTAATACCAATTTATAGGCCCCCAAAATATAACTTTGGCTTATGCAGAATTAATTTAAGGATGAATGCAAACCAACCTTCTCTTTTTGAAAAATCATTTTCAATTTTATCAAACCAAGTTATGAAACAAATTAACTTAACTAGATTTTATGTTGATTAATCCGAAACATGCATCTAATGATTAAAGCAAGTAAGGCTAAGTAAAGATACTCACAACGCTAGATGTACGAGGAAAAAACCCAAAATGGGAAAAAACCTCGGACGACCCAATCGAGATAATCACTATGAAGAATGGTTTTACAAAAACAGATTATCCTTACACACAGACTCGATCCCCACAGTTCTTGACGCTCCTTCTGATCTTTTACTGTTCTTCAACAGTGCCCACGTAGAAATTCCGTCTTCCATGATGCTTATCCACAACACTCGACTCCACGAATGTCTTGGTGTCGATCAATACAACTTGAGTTATCTATGATGTTGAACACAATGTCCGTCTCTTCTCCACCGCAAAACCAACAATCATAAGTGTTCAAAGATGAACAAACTCAACTTAGTGTAGCAATGATCACATAAACATTATACTGATGAAAGCTCAAATCTTTGCAAACTCTATGGATGTGTTTAAGCTTTTAAAACCTTAGAAAACATGTACAGAAGAATGTACTATTTGAAAAGTGAATTCGTTATGCACGTACACAGAGAAAAGGACTAGGACCTGACTTAAATAAAAAAATTCAAGTTGGTGCAATGTCGTTCGAGCGAGATTCCATGTCGTTCGAATGACATCTAAAGTCATTTGAACGACGTCGTCAGATAGAGTTCCCAAGTGTTCCATCTTTAATAAAAGAGTTTTATTTAAAACCAACACAAATCCGTCCTTTATCTAATGTGTAAACATTTTAAAAACATTTTCTTTTAAAAAATAACATCCTTATTTTTATAAAATGACTTCTGAGATTCATTAACATTACTTACTCATACCTGTGTGATCTCGAAAAGCAATAAAATCTTGAAGACGCAAAATTGCACCAATGAAACTTTGACATGATTGAAACTTTGTAGTTTTATCACAACATCTTCAATCAATCTTCAATACGTCATAAACTTGTGGGATCAGAAATATAAAATCAATCTATGACACAAACATGTTTGTTCCAAGAAGAAGTCAAAACTACATTAAGACTCAATTGGAAATTTGTTCCGTACAAAAGCAAAAGATCCGAACACTTGAAGGTGTGAAAAAAGGGAGGATTCACCCCTTTTTTTATAGAAGGCTAAAGGGCTTGCCGATCGAAAACCCCTAGCCCATACCGATTGGAAATAGTTTTTTTCTCTCAAGGAATCCCAGGAGTCCATTCCCCTACCGATTGGAAACCTCCCAAGACTGCCTATCTTCCCCCTTCCAAATTTTGTTCCAAAAAAATGCCCAAAAATTCTAGAAAAATCTAAAAATTTCTCGAAAAATTGTCAAAAATCCATGAAAAATATAAAACCTCATTTTCCTCAAGAAAATCATTTTTGGAGCACTAAGACCACAACAAACCCTTAAAATCCCCAACATGATCAATTTTGTGCTCTTATCCCCAACACTATCCCTAGTAGAATTAATATTATACACATATCCTTAACTTATTCCACAAGCAAAACCAATGATGCACCCGTATCCAAGTTTACTATAATTCCCCAGCTAGAGACCACCCCAATGGAGTCTCAAAATAGCCCAATCTCGAGCATTACCTAGGTAACTAAAATTCCCCACAAGAGAAATCTCCCGTGCTACAACTCAAGGTCCTAAGAATTGACCTCGACCCTTAGAATTGGTCATCACAGGTCCTCAAAATTGACCTCAGCCCCCAGAATTGGTCATCATGACTTTAGGTCCTCATAATTAACCTCGTCCCTCAGAAGTGGCCCCATGACTTTAGGTCCTCATAATTAACCTCGACCCTTATAATTGTTCGTCACAACTTAAGGTCCTCAGGATTGACCTCGGCCTTCGAAATTGGTCATCACAAATTTAGGTCCTCAGAATTAGTCGCCATGACTTTAGGTCCTCATAATTGAGCTTAGGCATCAGAATTGGTCATTACAACATTAAGTCCTTGGAATTGAGCTCGGCCCTCAGAATTGGTTGTTACAACCTTATGTCCTCAGAATTGACATCGACCTGCAAAATTGGTCGCCAAAATTTTAGACCCTCAGAATTGGTCATCACAACTTAAGGTGCTCAAAGATTACCTCGACCCACAAAATTGGTCGTCACAACGTTAAGTCCCTAGAATTGACCTCGGCCCTCAGACTTGGTCATTATAACTTTAGGTCCTCGGAATTGACCTCGGCCCTCAGAATTGGTCATCATAACTTTAGGTCTTTGGAATTGACCTCGGCCCTAAGAATTGGTCATCACAACTTAAAATTTGTTGTCACAACCTTAGGTCCTCATAATTGACCTTAGCCATCAAAATTGGTTGTCATAACTTTAGATCCTAATAATTGACCCGACCCTCAAAATTGGTCGTCACAACCTTAGGTCCATAGAATTGACCTTGGCCCACGAAATAGGTCATCCTCGGTCCTCAGAACTGATCGCAACCGGATAAATCGATCATCCCTAGCATAATTTTAGATCATCAGAATTGGCCTCGACTCACTGAATTGGTCTCCCAAGCTACTTAGAACTAGTCATAACACATCCTTGGCCCACTGAATCTGTCATAGTCATCTTCTAAGATCTTCAGAGCTGACATTGGCCAGTTAAATTGATCATCTTCGTCTCCTTAGGTCCTTAGAACTTACCTCAACCCTCCAAATCGTTAAATTCCATCCTTTAGGTCCACAGATTGACCTAAAAACCTCTTTCCCAATGTCAATGTGGTGTTTATCATTTAATAGCCTTCACTTGTTCCAAGCTCTCCCATCTAGGAGCTATTTGGAGACACCCTATACTAGGACCCCCCCCCCCCCCAAGCACCTCATTAGGTACCTAGCACTCACGTGTTCACCGCAAACCCTAGGTCATACTTCGAGTACCGATGAAGAGTCCACTAGGCACTCTCGGGACCCATTTAAAACCGATAAACTTCCTCACCTAAATAAAAACTCAATGCATCTTCGAAGGTCTCTAAATTCCCTTTCCAATGATTCACCCCGTGTATAAATCGGCCTTATGGTTCAGACGAATGATCCATTTTACTATCGAAAGTAATCTGGAGGACACTAGGCACTCCCGGCCCTTATTTGACTCCGATTAACTTTCTCACCTGACTAAATATTTATGAATTATCAAAGTTCTCTAAATACCATTTCCAATGGCTTTCCCCGTGCACGAATCGGCCTTGCGGTTCGGAGGAATGGTCTATGTTACCCCTAAAAATTGATCTATAGGCCACTGGGCACTCTTGGGTCCCATTTGACCCTGGTTAACTCTTAAGCTCGAGTAAATCTGAATGAATCTTCAAAGGACTCTAAATTCTCATTACAATGGTTCACCCCGTAAACAAATCAGCCATATGATTCAAACGAGTGACCTATTTTTCTCCTAAGGTTTATCAGACGATTTTGGGGCCCGTTTGACCTAGGTAAACTCTATGAATTGAATGAAGTTGAATGAAATCTCGAAGGTCACTGAATACCATTTCCGACGATCCATCTCATGCACGAATTGACCATAGGTTTTGGATGAACGATCGATTTTCCTTTGTGAATTTCCTATCTCGAGACCAATGGGTGATTTTGGGCCCCATTTGACTTCGGTAAGCTCTCTAACCTAAGAGTAGCTTAAGGATTCTTAAAGGTCTATGAATAACCTTTCCAACGGTCCACCACGTGCACAATTTTGACTTACAGTTCGCATTTTATGGTCGTTCTTTCAAAAAATCTACCTCAGACTACCGAATGGCAACCCCATAACCTGACCTATTACTAGTGTGTTTAGGGTTCTATGTCAATAGGTAGGTCAAGGACCCTGCCTATCGCCACCCCCCATTGTCCCTATAAATAGAGTCTATGACCTCACTTTAAAAGGAAGCCTTAAACATCCCTCTTAGCAATTTAGAGAACATTGTCTCGAATTTAGAGTGGTTCCCCTCTTGAATGCCCACTTCCTACATTCCATCCATCCTTTCCATACTCCTTTTAGTAAATTCCCACCCATATCCTCATACTACCATCATCTCATCATGAGATCATCCCATCTACAACTAAGATCCATTTTGAATCTTCATAAGGAGGTCCAATTCTCTCTTTTTGCCTTAAATTCTCTTATTTTTGCATTACACTACACCAAATCCTGCGAATGGTCACTCCCAATGGGTCACGGCCCAAGTCCGCGACCAGCTGGTCGTGGACTTGGGCCGTGACCAACTCAATATTTGGCGTGACCATATTTATTACCACATTAAATTATCGATGCTATGGAAATGGTCACGAACCAAATCCCTGACCACTGTGGGTCACGAACTTGGGCCGTGACCAAGTCGTGACCATCTTAGTGCCAAACTCGTGCCAAAATTCCCTCCAAGCTTGTTCACGACCCAAGTCCGTGATGCATGGCATGACGAAAGAGAAAACATACATATATGGGATCATGACTTAGGGTCGTGACCATTTCTTGATGTGGGTCATGTCTATGTCCCATGACCATCCCTCAAATGAAGGTCTGTTGTTGGTCAAACAAGAGGGTCACGGTTGTAGGCCATGACCATTCATCAGGAAGTAGCAGGTATGGGGTCACGACTAAGGGCCGTGACCATTTCTTGGTCTTGACCACCCCTCAATTCTTGATCTGCTATTGGTTGCGCATGGGGGGTCACGGCTGTAGGCTGTGACCATTCGTCAATCAGTAGCAGGTAAAGGAAATAATGGGTTGCGATGGTGGGTCATGGCTATTGGTCGGGACTAGGTTTAACCATTAAAAAAAGAAAATGCACTTTTCTCAGACCCTAGGCATTTGAGATTTCGTCAATCAGTAGAAGCTTTGGGCAATTTTATGATTCGATTTCGTCTAAGGTACAATTTCATCTCTAAGATTTGTGAAAGGTATGTGCGTATATGTGTGTGCATTTCAATTTATTGATTTATGGATGATGTGTGTATCTGTGTGCATTCCTCAAAATAATTCCTCCAAATCGATTTCAACCAGCATAAGCCCTCCAAATCACTTTATATTTGGGTGATTATTCTTGTTTGTATATGTGTTTATGTATAAATTTATGTTTATATATGTGTGTATGCATATATTTATATGTATATGTGTGTTTATGTATGTAACTATGAACAAATAAATTATTTTTTATGTCAATAAACCCTAGATTGTATGAGTGTGTATGTATAGATTGTATGTGTGTGTATGTATAGATTTATGGCAAAAAAATATTAGGGTTTAGAAAACCCTAGATTGTATGTGTGTGTATGTATAGATTATGTCAATAAACCGTAGATTGTATGTGTGTGTATGTATAAATTATGTCAATAAACCCTAGATTGTATGTGTGTGTATTTTTTTGACAAAATATTATTCAAAACCCTAGACATTATCTTTTTTTTGACAAAATATAATTAAATGGATTTTTATTAAGTAAAAAAAAATTACATCCACCTTGTTGTGGGTTATATTCAAGTCATCATAGTATATTGGGGGTTATATGTATGTCATGATTTTTTTTGACATACTAGTCGCAACCACGTGTGCACATTATTATAGTGAGATATTGTTGGCTTGGTTATTGGATACAATGTTGGATTTATTGAATTGATACTAGTGTCGATAAGTGTACATGTTATTAAATTTTACATACCTGTTCTTTATAACACATTGTTTACGTATTGCATATCTAACCAATTGGATATGAGTTCTTCATACATGCCAATTCTTCATTACACACCAGGTACTCTTTACTTTAACTAAAGTAGTTATATAAATATATGCATTATCTATTAAATCTTTTAGATGATCAAAGGAGTATGGGATCATTATTGGTTTTATTTGGTTTGGTTGTTGGATAATTATTGGTTGTTGGATAGTTGTTGGATAGTATATTAGAAAGTATGGGATAATTAGAAGGAGTACAGGATAATCATTGGTTTGATTGTTGGATAATATGTTGAAAATATTTTAGACTCCCGATTTTAGAATACGATGATAAATTGCTAATGTCTAGACTTAAGCATAAAAACATGGCGTTAGAGGGGAGAAACTCGAAACATCCCCCAAACGTCCCCATGAGAGGCACCGACACCTCTCATGGGACTAATGTAACATGTAGGAACTGACTGCGCAATCACGGGACTCCCGATTTGAGAATATGACTATAATTTGAAAATATGAGGACTTAAGCTTAAAAACAAGGCGTTAGAAGGTAAAAACCCGAAACAGCCCTCAAATGTCCCCGTGAGAGGAACTAACACCTCACACGGGACCAATGTAACTCGTAGGAACTAACCGCCCGTTCTCGGGACTCTCGACTTCAGAATACGATGATAATTTGAAAATATGAGGACTTAAGCTTAAAAACAAGGCGTTAGAGGGTGAAAACACAAAATAGCCCCTGTAAGGTCCTGAGAGAGGCACCAACACCTCTCATGGGACCGATGTAACATGTAGGAACTGACCGCGTAGTCATGGGACATCCGATTTGAGTATACAATGATAATTTGGAAATATGAGGACTTAAGCTTAAAAATAAGGCATTAGAGGGTGAAAATATGAAGCAACCCCCGTACGACCACGTGAGAGGCACCAACACCTCACACGAGACCAGTGTAACTAGTAGGAACTGACTGTGCAGTCACAGGACTCCCAGTTTGATAATACTACTATAATTTGCATATTTTTAGACTTAGGCAAAACATGGCGTTAGTGGGTGAAAACCCGAACAGCCCCCGAACGGCCCTGTGAGTGGCACTAACACCTCACACGGGACCAATGTAACTCGTATGAACTAACCGTGCAATCATGGGACCCCCAATTTGAGAATACGATGATAATTTGCATATTTTTAGATTTAGTCTTAAAAACATGGCATTAGTGGCTAAAAAACCCGAAACAGCCACCGAACAGCCTCGTGAGTGGCACCAACACCTCGCACGGGACCAATGTAACTCGTACAAACTGACCGCGTGATCACGAGAACCCCAGTTTGAGAATACGATGATAATTTGCATATTTCTAGACTTAGGCCTAAAAACATGGCGTTAGTGGGTAAAAACCCGAAACAACCCCCGAACGGCCCTGTGAGTGGCACCAACACCCCATACGGGACCAACGTAACTCGCACAAACTGACCACGCGATCATGGGACCCCTAGTTTGAGAATACAATGATACTTTTCATATTTCTAGACTTAGGCAAAACATCGCGTTGGTGGGGGAAAACTCGAAACAACCCTCAAATGGGGCCTTGTGAGTGGCATCAACACCTCGCACGGGACGAATGTAACTCGTATGAACTGACCGTGCGATCCTGGGACCCCCAGTTTGAGAATACGATGACAATTTGCATATTTCTAGACTTTATCTTAAAAACATGATGTTAGTGGGTGAAACACGAAATAGCCCCCGAACGGCCCCGTGAGAGGCACGGACACCTCACACGGGACCAATGTAACTCGTAAGAACTCACCGCGTAATCACGGGACTCTCGGTTTAAGAATACGATGATAATTTAAATATTTCAAGACTTAGGTAGGGGACATTATATTTATCTAAATAAATAACTCCTTTAATCTGCCTAGGCAGTTCGAGAACATAATTGAACATTTTTTATTCTTGAGATACCACACCAATCTTGGATAACAAATCAGCAGTGAAATTAGATTCCCTGAAATAGTGAGAAAATTTGATGTTGAGTTCCTTGATTAGATCTTAAATTTTCAACACCTCTTCTTTAATTATTAAAGGAATTTTCAGATGGTCATTAATGCAATTGATTATCAGAGAAGATTCTGATTCAACTACAATGTTAGTTTTACCTTGACTTAGAAAATAAGATAGAATATGTGTTGATACCAAAATTAATATGCTGATGTGGACGAATAATACGAAGACACGTGTCAATCTACATGGCACAATAACAACGAGGAAGTTTATTTCCTCCGACCAAGTCATGTTCTCTCCTAGCAACGAGGAAGACACCCCGAGGAACTCCATCCGAGGAACTCCATCATCCCGAGATACTCTAAGCACTCCGAGGAACTCTTGATCAACGAGCAACTAAGGTGGTCCGAACTGCATCTCGGCCGTATCATTAATTACCAGACGGACAACTGTTCAACTATTCATTATATTCTTGACGCACACGCTGCATTAAATGTATTACCCTTTCATATGTATATCATTTAATGTATTGGACCTTTCATGTACAGCCTAAAGGCTATAAATACCTTGTATCATCCTCATTCAAGGGGACCGGAATTTCTTGAGAGAACTTGTAATCAAGAATTCCACAAACACTCGGCAATAACATAACAGTGGACGTAGGCTTTATTCCTAGCCGAACCACTTTAAAAATCTTTGTCTTATTTATTTATCTGTGATTGAATAATTAGAGCAATCTAGTTTTTTACATCAACAGATTTTTCTTGAGAGAACTTGTAATCAAGAATTCCACAAACACTCAGCAATAACATAACAGTGGACGTAGGCTTTATTCCTAGCCGAACCACTTTAAAAATCTTTGTCTTATTTATTTATCTGTGATTGAAAAATTAGAGCGATCTAGTTTTTTACATCAACAGATTGGCGCCGTCTGTGGGAAACGACTGTTATTATCGTTTTTCATAAAAATCATTTATCACCAATGGCAGATAATCCAGAATTCAGTAATCGAAATGTTGGAAATACTGGAAATCTTCCAAATCCATATGCTTCCCCATATCTGGCTGGAATTATGACGAATCTGGCTCAAGGACAAACCGCCATGCAAGAATCTATGAGGCAACTTATTCAAACTCTTCAGGGCGGTGCACCTACCTATTCAGGGCAAAGGAGTGATCATAGGTAATCGCAATCTAGACGTACTGGGTCATATCGCAATGAGGAGTCTAATGATTCTTCTTATCAACCTGGGCGAACTTCATCGATACGGGCTATGGATACAGATCAACGTATCACTCTTTCTCCGGAGAGAACTAGCGCTTGGAAAGATTAAGCAGGGTGTCTCCTTTCAGTCGGTTAGGACCAAGGAGGAACATGAGTCCACCTAGGGCTCCATCAAGAAGTTTTCGACCACCACCAGGTTTGAGAGAAGGATCTGCACAATCGCGACCAACTACTCGTCAAGATAAATCTCAGGAAGCTACGTCAGAGCAATCAGTTGCTCGGACTAAGCGGCCCGAGGAAGGGAATGAAGCATGGAAAGGTTCCATTCAACGGTTGGAGGATAGACTGGGAGAAATGGCTAAGGCAAGGAACCCCTTACAGAGAACTTTTGTTCAAGGAACACCTTTTGTGCAAGCCATTGTGGATTTCCCTACACCGTCGAAATTCAAAGCACCCGTAGTGACCCCAAGTACGATGGAAAGACAGATCCCGTACTTCATATAGAACAATACCAAGCTGCTGCAGATATCTACGCTGTCCCCGACGAGATGAGGTGTAGAGCATTCTCGGGAACTCTTACCGGATCTGCACAGATATGGTACAATAATCTTCCTCGGGGTAAGATTTCAACTTTTTTTCAGTTAGCCGAGTTGTTTATTGACAATTTTTGTTTTGGAGCAAAGCCGGTAAAGCGAGTAGCACACTTGCTAAGTGTTAGACAAAAATCAGGTGAAAGTACTAGAGATTACATAACTCGTTTCAATAACGAGAAGTTGGAAGTCATAGATTATGAAGAAAAGACAGCAATCACTGCTCTGATGAGTGGTTTGCTGCCTAACAAGCTGTACTACACTTTGGCCAAAGATCCACCTAAAAATATGTCGGAGTTGATGGCAAAGGCGGCCAAAATTATGAATGCTGAGGAGGCTATGGCTGCGAAGAAGAATATGGATAAAGAAGTTAAAGTGGAGGTCGACCATTCTAAGAAGAAAGATCAGAAAGGTAATGGTGGTGACAAACATTCCAGGAATAACAGGATGAAGTTGGAAGTCCTAAAGAAGTATGATAATTATACTCCATTGAAAATGGGTATTAATCATGTTTTGGAAGAAATCAGGAATAACGAGGAAATCAAGTGGCCAGAGAAACTGAAGACAAATCCCGACCTGAGGAATAAGGATAAATATTGCGAGTTTCACAAAGATCATGGCCATATGACGAAAAATTGTATAGCCCTTCAGAACGAGATTGAAACACTCATCCGAAGAGGAAAATTATCAAAGTATGTAGATCGCAGAGGTGAAAGGAAGAATGATGATAGAACTAGAGAGAGATCTAGATCTCCTCGTCGTGCAGAGGAGAAAAAGAAGAGGGACCGTGAAGAGGATCCAGATGATGACCCCGATCTTCCCAAGAAACCAAGGAAACCTGAACGAGAGGTATTTTCCATACGTTTTGGGTCATTTGATTGTAATGTTATTACAGGAGGAGATGCAGGAGGAGGAGACCTTACTGCAGAAAGAAAAGCTTACCTCGGAGAGGCTCAAGCTTGTTCATACATTCAGCGAATAAACCTGGACGAGGATGATCGTTCGAGGAAGGTAAACAAAGAGAAGCTAGTGATTGGTTTTTCAAAAAACGACCTGCCAGGTGTTCTTTACCCTCATGATGATCCTTTGGTGATCAAAATGAGGATGAAGGATGTGATCATTTCAAGGGTGTTAGTAGACAATGGTAGTTCGGCAGACATCATGTACTATTCATGCTTTGATAGCTTGAATTTAAAATTATCTCAATTGGAACCTTATCACAGACCCCTTCTGGGTTTTGCTGGCGAGAAAGTTTTTCCACTTGGAACGATCAAGTTGGATATACTCATTGGAACTTGGCCTGCTTGTCGAACAGAAAGAATACGCTTTTTGTGATGGATAAGAATGTGCAGTCCGCCTACAACATCATCATGGGAAGAGTTGGATTGAAGAAGTTCGAAGCAGTTCCATCTACAGTACATCAGTGTTTGAAATTCCCAACGAATTTTGGAGTAGGAATTATGAAAGGTGATCAAAAAGTAGCTCGGGAATGCTATTATTCGTCTGCCGAGCAAGAGGAACTTGAAGAGTCAAAGAAAAAGACTACTACTTACCAAGTGGAGGAAGGCACAGAAATTGAAACTCTTGACCCTAGGGATGAATCGCAACTCGTAAAAGGGCAGGTTGTGGAATCTACAGAAATTGTTATCCTGGACGATGAACATCCTGAACGAGTAACTCAGATAGGATCGTCGTTAGATGTTTCAATAAAACAGGAATTGATAGCTTTCTTGAGAAACAGGAAGAATACTTTTGCTTGGAGTCATGAAGACATGCCAGGTATCAATCCAAATTTTTTATGTCATGAGTTCAACGTGAATAAGGAGATCAAGCCTGTGAAGCAAAGAAGAAGAGTGTTTAGTCCCGAGAAGAACCAGGCCATACAAGAGGAGGTCGAGAAACTCCAGAAAGCCCAATTCATTGAAGATGTGAAATATCCAGATTGGTTGGCGAATGTGGTGATGGTAAAGAAGAAGAACAACAAATGGAGAATGTGTGTTGATTTTACTGATCTCAACAAGGCATGTCCAAAAGATCATTTTCCATTGCCCAGAATTGATCAACTAGTGGATGCTACTTCGGGACACGAGCTACTCAGCTTCATGGATGCTTATTCTGGCTACAACCAGAATAAAATGAAACCTGAAGATAGGGAAAGTACTTCTTTTATTACCCCAAGGGGAACTTATTGTTATAATGTTATGCCTTTTGGTTTAAAAAATGCAGGTGCAACATACCAGCGGTTGATGAACAAGGTTTTTACCGAACAAATCAGCCGCAATATGGAGGTCTATGTCGACGACATGCTCACCAAAAGCAAGAGAGCTGCAGATCATTTGATTGACTTGAGTAAAACTTTTGATCAACTGGATAAATACCAGATGAAGCTTAACCCGACGAAGTGTACCTTTGGAGTACGAGAAGGAATGTTCCTCGGATACATCGTCAACCAACGAGGTATTGAGGCAAATCCAGAAAAGATCAAGGCTCTTTTAGGGGCTACGATCCCCGACGACGAGGAAAGAAGTGCAGAGTCTTACCGGAAGGGTTGCAGCACTCAACAGATTTGTATCCCGAGCAACTGATAAATGCCTCCCATTCTTCAAAACACTGCGAAAAAGTTTTGAGTGGACTGATGAATGTGAGAAAGCCTTTCAAGATTTGAAGAAGTATTTGGGAGCCCCACCATTGTTGTCCAGGCCAATAAATGGAGAGAAGCTGTACTTGTATTTGGCAGTATCAGAAAATGCGGTTAGCTCGGCGTTGATCAGATTGGAGAATGGAGTCCAGAAGCCAATTTATTACACAAGCAAGGCTTTCCGAGGTGCGGAAATCAGATACCCAAAGCTGGAAAAATTGGCACTGGCATTAATTGAAGAAAGTAGAAGAATGAGGCCATACTTCCAGGCCCATACCATCATTGTATATACCGACATGCCGTTAAGACAAGCCCTTCACAAGCCAGAAAAATCAGGAAGATTGATGTACTGGGCAATAGAGCTCGGTGAATATGATATTGTGTATGAACCCAGATCATCGTTGAAGGGGCAAGCCGTGGCAGATTTTATAGCAGAGTTCACATACCCTGATACCCCCGAGGAGCAAAAGGTGCTTGCTGACCTACCTGTGGACGATACAGGATCAACAGACACAGATCCAGACCGACCAAGGTTGGTAAAAGGACTTGTGGATGTAGAAAAATCATCATATTCAAACCCCGACCAACTCCGGTTGGTAGAAGGGCGCGAATAAATTACCAACGAGGAACGAAGGATACCCGGGGATGATGAAAGAAAACAGATGATATTTCACCGAGGAGCTCTAAGAGATAAGAAATTTGAAGACGAGTTACATACAAGGAGATTATATGTAGATGGATCATCTTGCACGGCTGGTTGTGGAGCAGGGATTGTTTTAAACTCTCCAGATGATATTGACATGGAGTATGCCTTGAGATTCCAATTCAAAGCTTCCAATAATGAGGCTGAATATGAAGCTATGATAACAGGTTTTCATTTGGCGAAAGTTATGGAGGCACGACAAGTAATTGTTTTCAGTGATTCTCAATTAATTGTGAATCAAATGATGGGAATATATGCAGTAAAGGGAGAGTTAATGGTGAAGTACCATGCAAAAGTGATGGAGTTATTGACAGAATTTGATGCTATTCAATTGGTGAGGATACCGAGAATGGAGAATGCTAGAGCAGACGCATTGGCCCGACTAGCGTCAGCTACGCGCACCGAGCTGCGAAGAACAATACCAATTGAAATATTAGAAAGTCGGAGCATAGAAGAAGATCTGACGGTGAAGATTATTACCCTTGATTTAGGACCATCTTGGATGGATCCTATCAGAGCATACATTGAAGAAGGAGAATTATCGGAGGACAAACTAGCTGCCAAGAAATTGAAGTATAAAGTTGCTCGGTATGTGTTAACTAATGGTGTTTTGTATAGACGAGGAATTATGGCAGGTTTGCAGAGGTGTGTGCATCCATCAGAAGTCAAAGAATTGATTGAAGAAATACATGAAGGATCTTGTGGAGCTCATGTAGCAGGTCGGACACTTTTGCAAAGGGTAATGACACAGGGATACTACTGGCCGACGATGAGGGCTGATTGTATAGCCTATGCTAAGAAGTGTGACAAATGCCAACGTTTTTCCTCCATCCGAAGAACTCCACAGGCATTGTTGACACCCATAACATCACCTTGGCCATTTTCCATGTGGGGAATTGATCTGGTTGGACCACTGCCGACGACCCGAGGAAGGTTCAAGTATCTCGTCGTGGCAGTAGACTATTTTACTAAGTGGGTGGAAGCTGAACCACTAATTGATATGACGTACGAGAAGGTGTATCAGTTCATATGGAAGAATATCATTTGTCGATATGGTCTCCCCCACGCTTTCATCACAGACCATGGAACGCAATTTGATAATGAAGAATTTGCTGCCTATTGTCATCAGTCGAACGTCTTGAAGTTTCATTCAGCACCAGGCCATCCCCAAAGCAATGGACAGACTGAGGTGACGAACAGAACATTACTAAATGGGTTGAAGAAGAGGTTAAGTGAGGCTAAAGCAAATTGGATTAATGAGCTACAGTCAGTTTTGTGGGCTTACCGAACAACCCCCCGAGCAGCAACAGGAGAATCACCATATATGCTAGCATTTGGAAGTGAAGCTGTGATACCTGCCGAGTTGGGCCTACCAACACACAGGGTGTTAAATTTCAATTCTCCGATCAGTGATTTGATGAGAAGACTGGATTTGGATATGCTCGAAGAAGTCAGAGAAGAGGCAGCCATTAGGAATGCTGCTTATCAACAACGAACAGCTCTGTTTTACAACAAAAGGGTAAAGAAATGTGATCTAAAAGAGGGGGATTATGTGCTAAAGAAGGTCATTCAGAAGCAGAATAAACAGGAAGCAAACTGGCATGGACCTTACCGAGTTACAGAGGTTGTTCGACCAGAAACTTACAGAATAGCAACTCTAGAAGGAGATGAATTTAAGAACGCATGGAATGCTGAACACCTGCGCAAGTATTATCAGTGATGTCAAATGTAAAGCATTTCTTTCATTATGAATAAAACGAGGATGTTTCGCCATTTTCTTTCTGGTTGAAAGTTTTTCGGGGAATACTAGTGTATTACACTACACAACAAAAGTGCTCTAAGGAGCCAACCTCCTTTGGTTAGGAGGACAGCTCTACGGAGCAAAAGTGCTCTAAGGAGCCAACCTCCTTTGGTTAGGAGGACAGCTCTACGGAGAAAAAGTGCTATAAGTAGCCAACCTCCTTTGGTTAGGAGGACAGCTCTACGGAGCAAAAGTGCTATAAGTAGCCAACCTCCTTTGGTTAGGAGGACAGCTCTACGGAGCAAAAGTGCTATAAGTAGCCAACCTCCTTTGGTTAGGAGGACATGCTCTAAGGAGCCAAAAAATGCTTTAAAGAGCCAAAAGCTTTAAGGAGCCAAAAAGTGTACACCAGCATAATCAATTACGGTTGGTAAGATAAAAATATACTCTCATATTACAACTTATGTTGGTCGGGAGGTAATATTATTACAAAGAGTTCTTTGAAGAACAAAATATTCAAAAAATACACCAAGTATAGTTAGTCGGGGATAAAAACCCAATGACTGTAGTTGGTCGGCGAGGACAAATTATTGATCTTAGTTGGTCGGACGCATTTTTATAATTGAACCAAGTATAGCTGGTCGGGGATAAAAACCCAACAACTGTAATTGGTCGACAAACATTATTCACCCACCTTGGTTGGTTGGAAATAGTTTGAACATTTTTACTCATTACTTTATTATTAAGTGATCGAGAAACATTACTAAAACTTGTAACTTTTTATTAAGTTGCTCAATGAACAATATTATTGTTATCATTTTAACAGATACATATGTGCAAATATAAAGGTGTTTGATAAACACAAAACAATAGCAAAATTGGCAAACAGAAAATGAAAATCTTTTCATTAATCTAGAATAAATTACAAGTTACATAAATGTACTATCTGTTACATTGAAAACCTATTCTCTTGGTTTCTTTCCTTTATTTTGTGAAGCAGGCTCCTCGTCGGCAGGAGGGTCTTCTAGGCAAAGGGGAGAATTGATGAAATTAACATCTCTGAGCATCCTGACGTTCATAACAGAAGGTGTATCCAAGAGATGCTCAGGACGAGATAATTCAACTTGGGAATGAAGGCTATAATCACCAAGGTATTTTGAAATTAGGCTGCGAGGAATGGAACGAGCTGGGATCCATGCCATGTCCAATTTGAAAGGTGGTACAGGCAGGTCTAATAATGATGGAGCATGATAATCCCATAAGAAATGCCCTTGCTCCAATTTTAACACACCCAGCGCATTCAACCATCCTTGCTTGTAACCTTCATTGTTGGCATGTTCAATACGAGCATCCAGGTGAACAAGGGCTTCATTGTATCCTGCCATCCAGAATTCCCTTGGCTGTTTATGGAATTGGAAGGTTAATCTCTCCAATTGTTCATGAAGGCTTTTGACAAAAAGGTCCTTATTGTGCAAGGCAGATTTCGTCGATGTAAGCTGATCTTCCAGAGACAGATTTTTATTGGACATTTCAGTCAGAGCACGGTCTTTTACTTTCAACTGGAATGCTTGAGTTTCTAAAGTGGATTGGGTACGAGCCTCTTCAACATTGTGACTGAGAACTCTTGATCGGCTCCGAGAAGCAACTGGAGAACTTTGCTCCTCGACAGTTCTTCCTCGCCCCCGAGAACCTCTTCCTCGTCCCCGAGCAGTTCCAGAAATGGCAGATCTTCTTAAGTCCTCCAGCTCTTGCCTTAGTTTGGCGTTTTCGACCTCTAAGAACGAGAAGCCTTCATCAGTAACTGGTATTAATGCAGTAGAAGAAGAAGCAGCAGATTCATATTGAGCCAATTTTTTCTGCAAATTATTATTTTCTTGTTCCAGGATCTCGGCAATTTTTCTGCAGGCTTCAACTTCACCTTTTAGGGTCCTTTCCCTAATATCATATGCAGCAATGATCTTCTTATGGCCTGTTTCAGAAGAAAGTTGTTGGTATCTATTTTCATAATCTTTGTGTAACAAAGCCATTGATTCATTATGCTGACCTTGGAGATCCTCTATGGAACCATGAAGTTCCTCGATCAGTTCGTAATACGCCACATTATTGGCCACAGCTCGGTCGAGTAAATCTTTCAAGTACCGATAAGCCTCAATAGCCTGTTCTGAAGCACCATGACCAAGGATATCAGCAATTTCCGATGTACTAAGGTCTGTATGACCAGCCTTATAGTATTGGTGACATTGCTGCATCAGCTCGGTATCATGTGAAGAGATCAATTCCATTCTAGCAACAAGCTAAAGACGAGAAAAAGACAACAATCAACAAAAACAAGTTATCAACAACAGAGATGAGCAAAGATATATTTTATTATATCATCAAAAAGTTACATTTTTCGATTACAAGGAAATATAGAAATGATACCGAACAACTTCACACCTTTTCCTTGTCCCCCAAGACTTTCTCGGGAGGCTGGGACGAGGAGCTCGGTTGCTCGGTGGTAACAACAGCTTGATCGGTAGGAATCTTCTCGGGAGGAGGAGGCATGGAAGAAACGTCCTCGGTGGCAGAGGGTTGAGAGGCAGAAACTTGATCGCCCATAGCCATAGAAGACTCATCTGAGGCAGGCTCATCTTCTTCTTCTTCCACAATTGGTGGAGGAGGACCAGGGAGATGCTGTTGGAATAGCTCAGAATCGTCTTGGACCTTTAGCTCTTGCAGAGCAGCTACCCAGCCATCATGGAAGTATTTCAACTCCCCATATTGAACTTGAGATGTCATTGCAGCTATCCCTCTCTCCCATCCTTTCTCCCAACCAACGCTGAAATGTTTCTTGATTGCAACTTTTCTCCTCGACTTCTCCGAGGAGAGCTTCACCTCCAATTCCTCTTTCTTGACCTTGATATCTCGCAGAGTAGATAATTCTTCCTCTGCCTTCTTCAACTTATCATCAGAGTCCTGATGTTTAACCTCCAAAACTTTAACTTTCTCCTCCAAATTCTTGGAGGTTTCAGCCATCTTCATCTTATCAGCCTCAGCCACAGCCAGCTTTTTCTCCCAAACAGTTTTCTCCTCGATGTACTGTTGGCGAAATTCCTTCACAGATTGGGCTAAACCCAACAAAGCCTCGTCAACATCGGACGAGGAACTGGAAGCTTTAATAACTTGATCTTTCTTCACGATGGTATTGAAGCAGTTCACCAGCTGAAAGATAAGAAAAACAATAAAGTCAACACAAATACAAGAATTCAAAAAAAAGAAAGAAAGACCAAAGGTATGAGAAATTTACTGAAGAAAGATGACGAGCAGCTAGGGATGTCAGTGTATCCCTAGGAATTTTTTCATCAATCCCGAGAACCTCGGGTATAACTGAGTTCTTTGAAGAACTCGGAAGAATGATGTTTGAAACACTACTACCACCAGCGGGTAGAGAAGATGCAGTTCCAACAAGGTTAACTGAGGATGATTTCCTCAATATCTTCAAAGGAGGGTCAGCAGCATCAACCAAGGAAGAAGTCTTGGTCGGAGAGATTGTAATTACATCAGCAGGAGCATTTTTCTTGCTCGGGGCCACTGGGGGCTTCTCGGCAGCTTTGGAGGACCCAGCATCTACTTTTTTAGTCCCCTCTGGGACATCAATTTTGCCTTTCTGGGCTCCAACAGCAGAAGAAATTTCACCAAATAGAGCAGGAGGAGCTCTTTTATTGCCCATTCTCTGAGATAAGGGGATATGAGAATCTGAAGATGAACTTTCTGGTGTTGAAGCTGGTTCAACAGGGCGAGCAGTATAAGAGGTTGTGTAACTCTTATACTGTAGTAAATATGAAGCAGATCTAATATGCTCGTCAGCAATCGTCTTATGCAAACCCCAGATAAGTTTCAGATGTTTAATATTCACTTCTGATTCCTTTGGAGTTTTTCTTTTGCTATCAACTGCAAATAGATACATAATGAAATATCGGTCATACATTTTATCAAACATAATGAAAGCATAATTTTACAAGTAAAATAAAATGAAAAATAAACCTATCCCATTGCCATATGGGGGGCATCTGGGACCGTTGTACGCTTCATCCCCAGCTAAAGGCGCATGTTGCCAATTTTTTATGATCAACCCATGCTCAAAATAATCTCTATTTGAATCAGGGAGATTAACTACAAGAGCCCTATTCAGATACCTAGTTTTTAAATAATAAATATTATCTAGAACAGCCCATTTATAACAAAACATAATTTCAGGGATCCCAATACGAGTCCCATGAGTTAGGTTTAATTTGTGCACCCCATTAATTATTCTCCATGAATTGGGGGCTATTTTTGCAGGAACAAGATCAAAATATTGACAAAACTCAAGACATAATGGGTTTGGTGGAAAGGAAAAACCACATTCAGCAACAAAAAGACTGGGGAACCAATGTCCCTCAGCCAATCGAAAGTAATCTAAAGGCTCAGAAAGAACCTCTAGAGTTACCCACGAAGGAATGGAAAAATCAGAACGGAATTTCTCAACAGATTCAATAATATAAACCATAATGAACAAAGGAAGAAGGAAGAAAATCTTACAGAAAGGAAGAAGGTCTGCTGACAACTAACGAAGGAAAAGACGAAGGCAGAAGAGGGAAGGAGAGAATAGAAAGCTTGAATGCAAAAGATTGGGAAACGTAGAGGACGGTATGGTTACCAAAGAAGTTTAAATACTTTGCATTGGGAAGCGGCGAAAGAAATGATTACCAAAAAGAAACTACTGAACTTCCGGCGGCTAAAAGGACAAAAATTGCACGAAGATCGAAGCGCTTATAAAAAGGCGGAAAACAGCGAAATAAGAAGGAAATTTGAATACAATGTTCATGAAACCCAGGAAGGACATCTAATATTGCCATATACCGAGAAATAATGTTCCATACTCCTCAAAGTTCGAAATATGAAACATTGGGGGCTTCTGTTGATACCAAAATTAATATGCTGATGTGGACGAATAATACGAAGACACGTGTCAATCTACATGGCACAATAACAACGAGGAAGTTTATTTCCTCCGACCAAGTCATGTTCTCTCCTAGCAACGAGGAAGACACCCCGAGGAACTCCATCCGAGGAACTCCATCATCCCGAGATACTCTAAGCACTCCGAGGAACTCTTGATCAACGAGCAACTAAGGCGGTCCGAACTGCATCTCGGCCGTATCATTAATTACCAGACGGACAACTGTTCAACTATTCATTATATTCTTGACGCACACGCTGCATTAAATGTATTACCCTTTCATATGTATATCATTTAATGTATTGGACCTTTCATGTACAGCCTAAAGGCTATAAATACCTTGTATCATCCTCATTCAAGGGGACCGGAATTTCTTGAGAGAACTTGTAATCAAGAATTCCACAAACACTCAGCAATAACATAACAGTGGACGTAGGCTTTATTCCTAGCCGAACCACTTTAAAAATCTTTGTCTTATTTATTTATCTGTGATTGAAAAATTAGAGCGATCTAGTTTTTTACATCAACAATATGTTTTATTTCCATTACTTCTGCCAAGTTGTTTGTTCCAAGATGATACCCCTGATAAAATGCCCAAATTAAGTGACCTTTTAAGTCTCTTAAAATTGCACCCAATCCTATTCTACTGCTGGAGTCACAAGCACCATCTGTATTTAGCTTCAATAAATTGTTAGGAGGTTTTGACCAGGCAATGAGGGAAAATGATGGGGAATTGAAGGCTGAAAATGTAATGTTAAGATTTTGTAATGAATCTAGACATTTTTTAGACGTAGATTGAGGGTAGCCAAAGGTTAAGAGAGAATCTTGAATTCTTTTTTGAGTGGACTCAATTATATAGAGAGGATTAATGTTGATGTTATCAAATCTAGTCTTATTTTTGCTCATCCAAATTTCCCACAAGATGAAGCAAAAGTAGAGTTAATACAATCTTCTATCTTCTGAAGGAAGCATCACAGCTTGAATTCAGCCACCAAGAAATGATTTTCTGGGAGAAGGAAGAGAGTGAAGAGATTCCAAGTCTAGTTTCAAAGAAATCCCAAACACGAGTAGCTAAAAGAGCAGAGAAGAAAAGATGAGTCAGGATTTCTTCTAACTTAGAGAAACAATTACATTTTGATACAATTTTAATTCCAACAACTTTGATGGAGGAGTCAATTGGCACTACTTTTTGGATCACTTTCCACACATAGATGCACTCCTTCTTCCTTGAACCAAAGGGTCAAACGTAGTTGCTTTCCTTCTTCTTTTGAAAAGAGGAACTCCCAAATATTTTAAATGGCTTGCACCTTTTTTAAACATCGTCACTTCTTCAATTGCATGAATGTGTCTAGGGGGACATTTTGAGATAGTGAAATAGAGGCTCTTTTCCACACTAATTAATTGGTCAGACTGATCTTCATAAGCTGTAAGGAATTTCATCAGCTTCTTGAGACTATTCTTGGCACCATTTGTGAATAATTGAATGGAAAGAATAAGGCCTGATCTTATAATTTCCTAACCTTATCTAAAGAAGCAACCATTGAATCCATCTGTACCTGAACCACTATTATCATTAAGAGATGAAATTGCACTCCATATCTCCTCTGCTTCTGGAATTTTGGACAGGCTGAGGTTCATTTCATCATTGACTAATTTGGGAAAATATTTAGTCACTGTGATGCAGCTTGATTGACTTGCAGAAAAAAGATCATCATAATAAGAGACAAAGTGGTTAGCTATTTCTTCTTGAGAATCAAGAACTCTTCCATCCTCTTGTTTAATCTCGTGAATCCACTGCCTTCGTCTTTGTCAATTGACTCGAGAGTGGTAAAACTTTGTATTTCTATCTCCTTCATCTATCCACTTTCTTTTAGACTTTTGGAACCAGAAGATTTCTTCATTAGACAAAGCCAAATTAAGTTATTCTTGAATTTTTGGGAGGTTGCTTCTTGTTTCTAAACTTGACATTTCTTCTAGTCTCTTCTCTGCATCAACTGTCAGGGCTAATGGAGCAACTCCATAGGTGGTAATTTTACATCAGAAGATGAAGCTTCATTTATTTTCTTACATCATATTATTTGTATTCTTACATGGCAAGAAATTTAATGAAAATAACGTGGCAAGAAACTTAATGAAAATAACGTGGCAAGAAATTTCATTAAGTCTGCATCTTATTGCTTATTGCAGACTTGTAATTCCCAGTAGAAAAAAAGATGATATTTTTGTTTTCTGCCTCTATTAATTTATTTTTTAATGTACGAATATTTCCAGGAATTGTTTGAGGATAGTATTGAGTTATTTGGTAGAGTTCGTATAAGTGGTATAATTAACTCCTTTTAGGAAAAATTACATTATGTTGGTGCTTTTTAATGAAGTAAATTATCTTTCATGCAAACGATTTAGCAACAGACAGTTTGGTAAAGGTTCGTTTCTTAGAATGAATTTCCATACTTAATGTTGTCCTCATTATGATGTCTCTTAGATCATTTATTTTTCCATTATATTCTGATTGATGATCAACACCTTTATAAACTTGTTCTTTTTTTCCCTCTATAGTCTATTCTGATGTCTTCTTTTGATCTTGCAGGAGAGAGGTTATTATAATTTTAAGTTCATTTGTGAAAAAATAGATAAATAAGTAGTAAAAGTTATCATCGATTGTTTATGTTTCACTATGCATTCAGTGTATAAGAATTGTGCTTTTTGAATTCTTATTAGATTATGAAATTGTGATGTTTTGCTGAAATCTGGTGTTCTTATTTTAATTATGTCATTGTGATGCTACCACATCTCCCATAGGCACAAGTGAGTGATAGTGTATGCTCTCTCTATGAAGGGTACAATAGTGGCGGCCCCACGAACGGTTCTCCATCGAGTTTGTCAGGCTGCGAATGCTATCGATCGTCACTCCGATGATTTGAGGGTAGTGGCAGTTAGTAAGACCAAGCTTGTCTCTCTCATTCGCCTATTTTATGACGTCGGTCATCACTGTTTTGGCAAAAATTACGTCCAATAATTTGTCGATAAAGCTCACCAACTCCTAAAGGATATTGAGTGGCATTTTATTAGCCATTTGCATACCAATGAAGTCAAAGCACTACTCACTATTGTCCCAAAGGTTGCCATGGTTGAGGGCATAGATAATCAGAAGATTACAAATCTTATTGACCGTTCAGTCGCAAGCATTAGAAGGAGCCATTTAAGGTTTTGGTCCAAGTAAATACTAGTCGAAAAGCATCAAAATCTGGTGTTGAGCCATCAGGCTAGAACTTGTGAAGCATATCAAGTTAGGCTACCCAAATCTCGAGTTCGCTAGCTTAATGGTAATTGGGATGCTAGACTATCTATCGGTCCCAGAGAACTTCAAGACACTATCAAACTGCAGAATTGAGGTTTGCAAGGAACTTGGAATGGTAGAGGACGAATGTGAGTAGTCATTGGGCATGTTTGGTGACTTTGAACCACTAATTGAATTGGGCAGTACAAATGTGAAATTGGATCAGCTATATTTGGCCCACAAGAGTATGCAAAGAAACAATAATCTTCATGTATCCAAATGTTGCCATTCTTAAAGCATACATCTCTTATCTGGAAATTCTTGTATGAAGTTTTTTGTCAATCTTGGTTCTGTACAAATGAGGCAAAGTCACTATTACTTTTGACATAATGTCCTACTTTTAAAATTTTATCTGAATCGTATATTTTATTTCTCATGTTAAATGTAATTGGAGACAACTCCGAATAAAAATATATGGCTTTTTTTCACTTGGTTATGCTTTTGTGATTTTATACGAAGCTACATTAGCAGTTGCTGCAGTTTAGAAGAAGAAAAGAAAAAAGAATGGTGAGATGAATTGTATATTCATGTGATTGCACATTCAACATGTGTGCTTTTAGTTTAATCTCATCCATGTTGGGACAACTAGAAAAGGTGACATTATTTGCTGATGTAATCAAATGAGGAATCATTGAAATGCATTTGTCATCAATTACCATGTACCTTGTCTAGAAAGG